>JAFVLL020011156.1:151454-179016 GCA_021397915.2 Tor tambroides
TGTTTCCCAGGTTGCAGTGCGGGGTTTTCAGACAAGCGCCGTAAGCCGTGACATCGACACAGCCGCCAAGTTCATTGGTGCTGGTGCCGCCACTGTGGGAGTGGCAGGCTCAGGAGCTGGAATTGGAACAGTGTTCGGCAGCCTCATTATTGGATATGCCAGGTAGACTAGACCAACATGCACCATTGATATGATCCCTGGAAATAGTCACCATCTTGTTGCCATCAGTTGTTGTACATGAAACAGAATGGCTGCCTCTGGATATGGCAATACTTTTAAGAATCATTTCTTGATCTTTCTATATGGTAGTGCCACATAAACTATAGCTGTCCTCAGATTTGGTTTCCTTATTTTATTTTTCCAAAATATTAAAAAATATTTTAAAGCTTAGTTTAAGAACTGAGCTTGTGAATATTGCAGCAATGCAAGTGTAGTATTGTCAAATATTGAGTTTATATAGTTCAACTTGAGCAAATTTAACCATGCTTCACACTGTTGTTAGCTAATGTCTCTTTTTCCATGACAAAGCAAAGTTCCTTACAGAGATCTGGTGAAGAGTGACCTTTGACCTCTCTTTCTCTCCCGTAGGAACCCATCTCTGAAGCAGCAGTTGTTCTCATATGCTATCTTGGGATTTGCCCTGTCCGAGGCTATGGGTCTCTTCTGTTTGATGGTGGCTTTCCTCATTCTGTTTGCCATGTAAATACTGCTCTGTCCACCTCTTCCCACCGCAGTGACGACACGCGTTTTACACTGGCTACCAAAAGAGTTCTGTGTTGATGTCATTTAAAATTGTACATTTTCCAAGTTTTTGTTGAAGGCTGATAAGATAAAGCATGTATTGTATAAATGTATCCAAATACAGAATAAATACATGTATTTCACTATTTAAAATGTTTGAATTAGTATTTCTGTGTTGGAAATTGGCGCCAATGAAGATGGTTGTTCATTGAAGATTTCAAGCTATTTGGGAAATGTTTTGAAAGGGGTCACTTTAGTTTATTTCTGTGTTTAATACAAGTCAAACACTTATATGGTGGAGCAATAATTTACCAAGAACAGTATGGTCTATTACAGAATAGCTCAGATCTTACACGTTACTTATTTTACCTCTAAAATATAGTCTTTTAAACTTTTTTTTTTTTTTTTTAAATCTTTCAGTGTGAGAGTGTGCCATAATTAGGTTTCTAAATATAAAGGATTATTCCAATCTAAAATATATGGAATCTTGCTTCCTCTGAGAAATTAAAAAAAGAACAAAAGGTGATTGCGACGTTTTATCTCACAATTGACATTTTATCGCAATTCTCAGTTTACATCTCAATTTCTGACTCTTTGTCGCCATACTGAGGAAAAAAGAACTGCGATATAAAATAAGAATTCTGAATGTTTTTACTTCACAATTCCGAATTAACATTTAACAAATCTGTGTTTACATCTAGCAATTATTTTTTCCGCCACGGAATAAAAATGAGTAAATGTTGCTTTCACGAAAAGTTGATCGTTTAAGTTGATGCAACTGCAAGGGGGCGACATTAGAATGGTGGTTTTGTTTTTTATTATTTATTATCCTGCAACAAAGGGGAATGTACAGATAATATTCGGTGGACATATTTTAGCCTTTTTTTTTTTTCTTAAAGATCTCGGTGACAACCAACAGCTTTAGATCAGCTAAAAGGGTTACATTTAAGACGTTTTGTAATTATGTGCATAGCGCTTTAAGTTTAAACTCGGCACGCACGTGCAGCAATGTTTGTCTCGCGCTAACTCTGACAGCTGCCAGCTCGTGCCACATGCGGGTTTAACAATACTGCCGCTCACACACACACACACACACATACACAGAGTTCAGCTACAGTCAGGACGCGGTGCACCTTCAGTCGACTACACGGACTTTCTTACTCATAACAAGGAGATGAATAACTTCATACTGATTTTACCAATTTTGCCTTTTCTGTTTGGTGAGTAACCACTTTGTTTTATATTAGAATCTTTATAAGGGGAAACCGTCTTGTTAAATAGACAACAACCTCTAAGTTTACCACGAGTTCTAATACACTGATAAACGCTCAACCGATATTCTAAATCTAAGCTACTATGAAGTATGAAGAACAGTGAACTTACTTAGAAATAACCTCTGTGACAAGTACAGAAAACAAATAATCGCACTTTTGTTTGAAACCGATACAAGTTCATTTCCATAGCGATACATTGTTATGTTCGAACGTTTTAGTTTTTAAACACTTCTAAAAGATTTCTATGCTACGTGTATGGTATGCATACTATGCGTACTGGTTGATTGACAGGTGCAAGTGCGCGGCCTGTCGGTCTCATTCAAGTGGTTTGTGGCTGATGTGAGATCAGTGTGTCAGCGGTCAGTTTTGTGCTATTTGCTGACGAATATTCGCGTCTCGTCTCTCTCTTTATATTTTATGTTTCTTTTTTGCCTACCTCTTGAGAATGAGGCTGAAATCAGGCTCTATTCAGCAGGGAGAAGTGATACTGTGAACTATAAATCCGATACTGGTTGTGGCCTAAACTGGAAATAGCTCTTCTTTTTTTGTTTTATCTAAAATACTGTAAATGTACAAGTGGACATTCACACACACCAGACTACCAGTACTCAAACTGATGAAACAATAGTCCTGATGTTGTAAATCAAGCCAACATTCCAAATGAAACGGTCACATTCTGTCATGAACATATAGATGTTTTTTTTTATTTTTTATTTTTTACTTTATTATTCTTCGAACAAGATGGTTCAGACATGTAAAGAAACAAAATATCCTATTTTGACCGACCACTGAAACCTATAGTTACCTTAATAAGTTGATTATTTACATGCAGAGTTTCTGCATTACTTCTATTAATTCTGGTTATAAAAGAATAGTGACTTTACTCAGACATAGATTGCATGTCTTAGTGTTTCATCCGTGTGTGTGTGTGTGTGTGTCATATGCAGTTGCTTGACTCCATCAATGTTAATCCTCTGTGCCCTTTAGGATGTGTGGGTTTGTGTGTGAGTAAGAAGTGTGGGGTGATGACTTTTTCTCGCAGAGCAACTTAATAGTGTGCATACTTGTGTGTTTCAGGACCAGCACTGTGCTCAGAAGATGAGACAAGATTAGTAAGGACTCTGTTTACCGGATATAACAAGGTTGTTCGTCCTGTTAGCCATTTTAAGGATCCAGTTGTGGTTACTGTGGGACTACAACTCATTCAACTTATCAGTGTGGTAAATTATATCATTGTTCATTTTTATTTCTTGAATTCAGATTAATCTTTTATTTATATGTTAAAAAATGTTAACATAGCACACATAAACTTTGTTTTCTCTTACCTTCCATTGTCTTAATTTTCTTTCTCATTTACAGGATGAAGTTAATCAGATTGTCACCAGTAATGTACGGCTAAAACAGGTACGGGTTTCAGCTGCTGTTTCAGTTCCTGTGTGCTGCTATCAAAGTGTTTACTGTGGGAAAAATTGATCTATAACAAAAACTGAGATTTAGGCAGAGATTTAGATTCGATACTATAACAAAAATGATTTTAATGTGCCACATACTTACAAAAATGTCATGGAACCTGTCAAGAAATTTCGAGGGCACATTTCAACTTCAACTTATAAGAAAAAGAAACAATTTCTCATTACTGTGATCTGCCTTTCTTATTATTTTAATGATGATTCTGATTACATTTTGCAGCCATTTTGTTTGTTAATTTTAATGAATTAAAGGCAGTTCAACAAATGCTGTCATAATGCATAAATCTTTCACAGTTCAAATTTTACATGACAGTAGCTACTTGGAGACACTCAGGAGTCATTAATACACATATCTTTTTCTCCTTATCTGATGTTCAGCAATGGAAAGATGTGAATCTGCAGTGGAATCCTGATGACTACAGTGGCATCAGGAAGATCAGAATTCCCTCCACTGACATCTGGAAACCGGATTTAGTGCTTTATAACAAGTATGAGTCACTGTCCAGGTTTTTCTCTCTTTGCACCTGTACTATGTTAGTGTAAATCCATCATGTAATATTAATGTACTGTAATATACATATACCTTTCCTGATATCTTTCTTTATTTGTGTGTGTATGTATGTGCAGTGCTGATGGAGACTTTGCCATTGTCCATGAGACAAAGGTCTTGTTGGAGCACACGGGTATGATAACATGGACTCCTCCAGCAATCTTTAAGAGCTACTGTGAAATCGTGGTCCTTCACTTTCCCTTCGACCTGCAAAACTGCAGCATGAAACTTGGAACGTGGACCTATGATGGCAACCTCGTCATAATCAACCCAGTAACTATAACACCACACATGATCATCGGGATGCATGAATATATGTACATTGCTTATTGTATGTATTTGTATGAACCAGATTATTCATACATTTTTGTGTGTGTGTAGGACAGCGACAGACCGGACCTAAGTAATTTCATGGAGAGCGGGGAGTGGGTGATGAAGGATTACAGAAACTGGAAACACTGGGTGTATTATGCCTGCTGTCCAGATACGCCCTACCTTGATATCACTTATCACTTCCTCCTGCTCCGCCTCCCACTTTATTTCATTGTGAACGTCATCATCCCCTGCATGCTGTTCTCCTTCCTCACTGGGCTTGTGTTCTACCTGCCCACAGACTCTGGTAACCCTGTGTTTTTTTTGTGTACGGGTGTGTGGTATGACCTAAATCTTATATCATGGTTTTATTTTTATTTTATATCATAACTAATTATTTTTGTTAGAAATGTTCTGGTAGTATATTTAAATATATTAAAAATCATGGGCAATGCCTATTTTTGCATTATATATTGATATACAAATGAAAAGTACTTGATCACATTTTTTTTTATCTGGAGATTGATGGACATTTTGAACTTTACTTGATTCTGTCTAGGTGAGAAGATGACCCTCAGCATCTCTGTCCTGCTGTCTCTGACTGTGTTCTTGCTGGTGATTGTTGAGTTGATCCCCTCCACCTCCAGTGCTGTTCCACTCATCGGCAAATACATGCTCTTCACTATGATCTTTGTCATTGCTTCCATCATCATTACTGTGATTGTCATCAACACACACCACCGCTCCCCCAGCACACACACTATGCCTGCTTGGGTCCGCAAGGTACGTATGGAAAAGAGCAGTGTCTCCTTTTGTGTTCTGGGGAAAAAGTCATAATTTAGAGAAACATGAGAGTTTAGTTTACAGCTAATTATCTGTATGTGACCCTGACTGGAGTGGCCACATATAAACATATAAATGTTCTTCCAAAAACAGAAGTTTATTAAAGTATGACTGTATTATCATACTTCTTTTAAACTATAAATAATAGAGTATACTTAGTCTACTTTTTATGTAGTTATTAGAGATATACTTAACAAAGTTGTTTAAGATACACTTAAGATAAAAATATAATTAGATATATAGGTGTAAGTATAATTAAGTATTCTAAGTATGCTTGGCTTGTAGTTTTGATAAAGTATCCTGGTAAACACATTGGCTTCCACAATATGTTTTATGTACTATCTGATAAACTTACATATTCAAGTTTATAGTAACAAGTCAGCTTTGAAGTGGAAAAGCTTTGAGTAAATAATACATGGGTGGAATGGAACATAATCTTTTTTGTACAGTGCTATTAACCCAAACTAAGCAAATAAACATTTGGCTTATTTTATTGACACATCTCTCATGGTGTGAGAGTGTTGTAACAGACATGATTCATACTGACTTCTGTTAGCTGAATAAATGATTTTAAATCTCATCACAAAACATCAAGTCAAATAGCAAAAGGAGCAAGACTCTTAAATCATTGACATTAATCCATAGATATAGTGTACATAGGAATTAAATTAAAATCTACTTAAAGTATAGCACAAAAAATAGCAGGAATCTAGTGGTATATATAAAGTTAAAAAATAATATGTAAATAGTGAATATAATGAAAAAAATATAAATTATAAATAAATAGTAAACAAAAACAAATAAAACTAGTAAAAAAAGCATATGAAGTTAACTTGAAATCTTAGAAGTATTTGTAGTATTAAAACTATTACACTAGTAGTTTACTAAAAAAAAGTAGGATAGAAGCATGTAACTAGTAAACTGTAAATCAGCAGTATATACAGGTGCATCTCAAGAAATTTGAATATCGTGAAAAACTTTTTGTAACATTTCAGAATGTGAAACTTTCATATATATTTTAGATTCATTACATGTAAAGTAAAACATTTCAAAAGTTTTTTGTTTTAAGTTTGATGATTAGCGCTTACAGCTCATGAAAGTCAAAAATCCAGTATCTCAAAATATTAGAATATTTCCTAAGATCAATCAAAAAAAGGATTTGCCAAACAGAAAAGTTCAAGTTCTTTAAAGTATGTTCATTTATGCTCTCAATACTTGGTCAGGGTTCCTTTAGCACAAGAACTCCAGCATCAGTGAGGTGTGATATGGAAGCGATCAGTCTGTAGCACTGCTGAGGCACTATTGAGCCTTCAGCTTGTCTGTATTGTTGGATCGACTGTTTCTCTTCTTTCTCTTGAAAATATCCCATAGATTCCATATGGGGTTCAGGTCAGGGATGTTGGCTGGCCAATCAAGCACAGTAATATCATGGTCAGCAAAGCACTTGGAAGTGGTTTTGGCAGTAAATCAGCAGGAAAAGTAAATCAGCATCTCCATAAAGCTTGTCAGCAGATGGAAGCATAAAGTGCTCCAAAATCTCCTGGTAGACGGCTGCATTGACTTTGCACATGATAAAACACAATGGACCAACAGCAGCAGACGTCACGGCACCCCAAATCATCACTGACTTCAGAAACTTCACACTGGACTTCAAGCAGCTTGGATTCTGTGCCTCTCCAGTCTTCCTCCACACTCCAGACCTTGATTTCCAAATGAAATGCAAAATTTACTTTTATCTGAAAAGCGGACTTTGGACCACTGAGCAACAGTCCAGTTCTTTTTCTCCTTAGCCCAGGTAAGATGCTTCTGACGTTGTTTCTGTTTCAGAAGTGGCTTGGTAGCCCTTTTCCTGAAGACGTCTGAGCGTGGTGACTCTTGATGCACTGACTCCAGCTTCAGTCAACTCCTTGTGAAGATCTCCCAAGTGTTTGAACTGGGTTTGCTTGACAGTATTCTCAAGCTTGTAGTCATCCCTGTTGCTTGGGCACCTTTTCCAACCCAATTTCTTCCTTCCAGTCAACTTTGCATTTAATAAGCTTTGATACAGCACTCTGTGAACAGCCACACCTTTCAGTAATGACCTTCTGTGACTTAACCTCTTTGTGGAGGGTGTCATGATTGTCTTCTGGATCACTGCCAAGTCTGCTGTCTTCTCCATTACTGTGGTATCAAAGAACAAGAGATACCTGGAATTTATATTGTAGGGATGGTCATTTAATGAAGCTCAAATATGAATATTCTAATATTTTGAGATACTGGATTTTGACTTTCATGAGCTGTAAGCTCTAATCATCAAAATTAAAACAAAAAAACATTTGAAATGTTTCACTTTACATGTAGTGAATCTAAAATATATATGAAAGTTTCAGTTTTTGAAATAAGTTCCAAAAAAATGAAGTTTTTCACGATATTCAAATTATTTTGAGATGCACCTGGCACCTGTGTGTGTGTGTGTGTGTATATATATATATATATATATATATATATATATATATATATATATATATATACGTTCACTTGTAGTATAGTTCACAGTGCATTTGGAATACAAAAGAAACTTACATGTTAACTAGTTGTGTACTCAGTTTACTACTGCTACACCTAAAGTACACTTAAAAGTGTAACTTTATAAGCTAAAACATAGGTCATTTTACTCCCGAGAGGTATTGAGTATTTTAGTGTGCTTGCTACATACAGTTGGAAAATATACTTGAACTTCACTTAAGTTTACTTTACTTAAAATGTACTTTTTTGTAAGGGTGGATGATTTCTTCAACAGCATTTAGACAAATATTTTTTACTTTGAAAAATTGTACCACTCAATTAACAAAGGTACTTTATTTGGAAGTTACATACTTACATACAAAATCCAGATTTTCCAACCTTGGGAATCATTATTTTTGCAGTCCTGTTTGATGCTGCTAGTGGAACAGAAATTACTTTTTTTTCTTTTTTTTTTTTCTAAACTTTACATATATAAACTATAAACTATAAACTTATAAACTATATAAACTTTACATGTATTTTTTGTTTACTTTAAACTATTGATAAGCCTGTTGAGATTCTGATCAGAGTTGTATGTTGACTTTCTCCTCTGTCCCACAGATCTTCATAGACACCATTCCAAACCTGATGTTTTTCTCCACTATGAAGCGACCATCCCAGGAACGACAGGAAAAGCGTCTATTTCCTGCAGATTTTGACATTTCTGACATTTCAGGGAAACCCATGCCAGCCTCTGTCACTTACCACTCTCCCATAACCAAAAATCCTGATGTACGTAGTGCCATCGAGGGTGTTAAATACATTGCAGACACCATGAAAAGCGACGAGGAGTCCAACAATGTAAGAACACTTACCTTCATCATTTTTTATTATTTCTGACACTTTTGCATCTCTTTGAAAAGAAGTTTAGAAGTTTTGTTTTACTCTACATTCCTTTTCTAGCTTCATCTGACTACTTGAGTCTTTCCTTCTGTCTGTTCATCTAGGCCGCAGAGGAATGGAAATTTGTCGCTATGGTCCTGGATCACATTCTTCTGTGTGTGTTTATGGCGGTTTGTATTATTGGCACATTAGGGGTGTTTGCCGGACGCCTGATTGAGCTCAGCATGCTGTGAGAGCCCAAAGGCCCAAATAAAGCCAGGGACTGGAGTGCCTTGACTCTCTGCTGAGCTGTAGCAAAGAGGATGCCTAATCAGACCAGATGTTAATGGAACAGTGAGCTTATTCAACAACTGGAAAATAAAACACACACGCTGCTTGTTTCTGTTCATTTAAAGTATTTCTGTTAATACAGTTTCTAACCTCAGAAAGTCTGTGTGCATATGTATATGCAGAACTTGACAGAATTAAGCACAGAAGCAGAGAAATATGAGAATGTGTGGCATTTATTTTTATATTATATTTTATTCAGTTTGTTAGATTTGTTTTTATTTTTCTTGGTCTGTGTTTTCCATGGTAATCAATGTACTTGAATTGCTTAATATTTAAAGAGAAAAGAATTGATAAACTGTATTTGATTAACTGCACATTAACAAAAAAACTCAACCTAAACAGCAAACAAATGGTTGAAGTTAATGTTGCCGTTGTAACATTTCCCTGACAGTTTATGCCGCTGT
Organism: Tor tambroides; assembly: GCA_021397915.2. Lineage (NCBI taxonomy): Eukaryota > Metazoa > Chordata > Actinopteri > Cypriniformes > Cyprinidae > Tor > Tor tambroides. Next base: position 160,765 of record JAFVLL020011156.1, read on the forward strand.
GTATTTGGTCAAATATATTAAATATGTGTGCATATAATAGTTAATTTAAGTTTATTCTTAGTTTAAATATGCTTTTTGATGAAGATATATAGGCCTGATTGATAAACTGAACATTTGTCTTGTAAAGCATAATAAACTACTGGTAATATCACAGTGTTTGGGTTCTCTCTCTCTCTCTCTCTCTCTCTCTCTCTCTCTCTCTCTCTCTCTCTTCATAATTGCTTTTATGCCTTAAAATTAGTTTGGCTTTAGTGGTTCAGCAAATGTTTTATGTTCCAGGCATTTTTCTCTCTCTATGACCAGAAATTTGTGAACTCTAATTGAATCTATTTGGATTTAAATCTGATTGTCATGTGTTACATTTTCCATGCATTCACACAGCGCTCAGCTTTTCTGTCACACATTGTGTGCAGAGTTTGACAGATGTTTGAGCTCAGCTCGAGGCAGCCGCACACATCTGGAAACGTTGCATCACAGACTAATGTCCCGGATAAAGGGAACGAAGAGTCTGTTGTGTTGGTGGAGGAAGAAAAACTGGGTAAAGAAACGCATTAAAAAGATATCACGTCTTATTCAAAACATTGAGCTGTACTTCCCTCATTTAAAGAGATGTGATACTGCTGAGACGTACTGAATTCTTGCATGCACTGTTAAAGCGATACGATTTGAATGTTACTCCTGTGAATGTGATGGGCTGTAGGCAGCACGCGCTGGGCGGAAACAGTGTGGAGAAGTTGTGTGTGTTCTGCCATGAAGGAGTGGCCCAAAACTTGTGTTCCTCTGTGTTTGTGTAGATGCTTCATGATGATGATCGTTGCTGCATTTGGTTCGTAAGCGGAGGACGCAGAGAAAAAGGCGCAAACCACTAGTAAGTGTTTACGCAGCATGTTGCTTTCTAAAATGCCCGACTCTAATTTGTGACACGATTTCCCGTGATTTATTTATTGGCGTGATTTATACAAACTTGTAAGTATTATGTGAATTTAATGTTGTGTGGATAAAGTGTTATGTTTAAAACTACTTTTTCATCCACAAAAGCGCAAACGGTGCCAACTTTCAGGGGAAGCAGAGGCTCCCCCACTTCCTGGGTTGCCAGTTAGAGCGTGAATATGTGGCAGGGGGAATAAGTTAAAGATTTTTCTGTAGTTTAGAGACGCAGAAAATCTTAAGTGTTTTTTTTCCCCCTGGCAACTAAAACAAACAAATTATTACCGTTGTCATCATGTCACAGTTATTTAAATCAGCTGTAGTAGCAAGCGAATTCTGATTAGTGAATGAATCGTTATTTGAGTCGGATCTTTTCATTGAATCGGTTAAATGCGGACCAAGCGATTTATTCACGAATAGAACTGAATCGGTTCCAGCGTTTGTCCAGTCAAATACAACGGCTCATTAAACCAATTACTCTTTGACATGTTCGATTCCAAAGAATTGTATTATCAAAATGAGATGATAATATGAGCGTTATTTGGAGTGAACCCAGGATATGTATATTAATTTTAGGATTGTGTAATGTTAATGCAAATTGTATTTAGGTAAATGACTTTTGTGAGCTGAATCGTGGCTGAGTCTGACATACATATTAAAAAACTTTTTAATTATAAAAATTAATAATAAAACATATACGTAAAGAGCACTAAATGTTGCTTTCTGTAGATCACCCGAGGGCGCAATTAATTAATTGCGCAATTGCGTATTGCATAAAAGAATTGATGAGTCTGCTTTAACAGCTTTTTTTGAAATGAACTGTTCAAAAGAACCGATTTGTGGAATGAGTCGGAGTAGTAGGAGCATGTGGTTCTAATTGACAGGCCATGGGGTCTCCGCAGTGATATACAATGCAAGTCATATGCTTTCCTCTTCCTTTACTCTTTCAGTTTTTGACTTTTTTCTTGTGAATTGAAGACCAGATTCTGAGCTGTCAATGTCACTATTTATTTCAAACACAGTATCATTGTTTTGCTCTGTTCATTTCTCTTAAATGGGTTGCCCAAAGCACATCGTTTTTGTGTTAGTTGGCTTAGGATTGTATGGAGTTTTCACATGAAAACATTTTGATCATTGAAAAGTAGGGCTGGGTATCGTTCAAAAATTTTCGATATCGATACCGATACCGATACCTTGAGTTCGATACCGGTTCCTGAACGATACTTTTTTCGATACCAATTTTATGAAATCAGTTTTAACAAGATTACATTATCTCCATAAACTTTGGTTTTATTTTTTTCAGCTTGTTGACATTTATACAGACTCAAAGACTCATCTGCTGAGACACTACACAAAGGAACTAAATATATCCAACACAATAAATCAGTGCAAATAATTTTAATAAAGTTCAAAGAGTTTTCAGTTTAAACTAGTGCGTGTTCGTTTTAAAACGCATAGCTCAGACAGAATCATCATTTCTATTCATTTATTCTAGATTGTTAAAGACTTCCAGAAATTGAAAATCTTTATCCACTTTCATAATTTTCTTTCACCATATGTTTTGTTGTTATTAAATTCTGTGTTGTAGTATGTCTAATTATTTGAATGCATTAAGACAACTGAGTTCAAAATTATTCAAATTTATTCTTAAAATTGCCTTATGAAATATCTACTTTTTCCTCAGAAATTCTGTTTTCTGTATCTGGTTTTCAAATGAAGGCATAAAACATTAACTTCATTTATCTTTAAATTATTGAAACTCAAACTTTATTTATTTTGGCAAACAAAGGGGGTTTACTATTAAAATTAAAACATGGAAGAAATGATCATTACTTTAAAAAAAATAAAGTTTTAATAATTTTAATAGTAGCAGTATGTACACTCTGCTGAACAATATTAATATATTTCTGCCGCAGTGTCTTCCAAGTTAAACCGAACTTTTATTTTGACGGGTTGCCGTGAATACCTTTACAGTTCTGTGTGTGTATGATATGACGCTAGTTTTACTCAAATCAAATGGTAAAATGCTCATGGAGTGACTCTCAGAGCAGTTCTGGAGATGTTGTTCATGTGTTTATGTCCTCATTTAGACGGCAGACGCTGAAATCACCGTGAGCGTCACGCACGCTTCAGTCTGTGTGTGATAAACACAACCGTGCGATATAGAGAGTAGACTGCTCTGTACGCTTTCGAATCGCTCTCGCGGATGTCAAACACTGATCAATCATTGCCGCGTCGCTTCTAGTCAAACACACCTAGTGCTGCCTTATTGCCTCACTGATGTTGATGAGATTAACCCCTTAGGTATCGAAAATTTGGTACCTGACGACAAGACGTTTTTCGAGTACTCGGTGATTGTCGAAGTTGGATTTGTCGATGCCTAAAAGTATCGAACTCGATACCCAGCCCTATTGAAAAGCTGGAAAATGTAAATCTGCTTTCTTGCATTAAAGACTTTTACGAGACTGCTTATGTCAACGCCAAGTCCCCTTGATTTTTTCATGTGGTTTTTACCAAGTGTGAAATGTGACACTATTAAGCAACTGTTTTTTTTTGTTTGTTTGTTTTTTTTTAGATCACAGTGAGCTACTGTTGAGACTGTGAATATAGGCGTGCAGTTTTTAGTGAGAACTTAAGGAACAAGTAATTTTAGGCTGCATAAGTCATACAAATAGAGTTCTCTCTCTGCATTAACTTCCTCTCGACGACAGAAGTACTGTCATAACTTCTACTTCTCTCTTGTCTGGTTTAGTGTTCTATTTGACCAGCGATTCAAAGAGAGTCAGAAATCATGTGACGGGATCTGAGATCATCCAATAGATACAAGCTTGCACGTACCCAGAGGTGTCAATGTTATGCTGAGTTTCAGAAAGGAAGTGGACAATAAAGACTGCCTACAAAGTGATGGAAAGGCAGAGTAAGAGACAGTGGGCACATTATTTGCTCGAACATGCTCACATTATGCAAGCTGAGCGTTCGTAAGCCACTTTTTTGCTTGTGATGTGGTATTATAAGCAAGCATTGCAAAGTGCAATTGACAGAAATCCTGCTTTACAACTTGACATGACACTTTCAAATAAACAAACGTATGGTTCTTTTTGGGTGGCCCCTTCCTGCCTGATTTTGCATGTATGATGTAGCAGGTTGTGGCTAAAGGACTCCACCCATTTTTCATTTTTTTAAGTTAACATTATTTAGTGAGAGCTGGATATATTTAACTTTTCATTGTTGACATTGGCCTTACATTTGGATTCCATAAATTCTGGGTCTTGGGTTGCATCTCAATAGAGTGCAATGGTGCCTGTCCACGTTTTCAATGGCGTTGCTTCCGAAAGTGTATTTTTTTTTCCATTAATTTTTCCCATAGGTATTTTTAAAAAGTTGTTATAAGCCATGACTCAAACCAAGCAGCTACGAGGTGAATCACACCATTACAAACTTTGATTTGAAGCAAAAGTGCATTTGAAAATCTGTCAAAGGTACAAGACTGTGTAATTAATGGCTTTAATAATGGAACAAATGACATAATCCAATTTAAAAACAACAGATATATATAAAACTGTTGATTTAAAGATGTTAATAGTGTATATAACCACAACAACAACAACATATTTGTAATTTATTACAAAATATGCATATGTACAAATAGTTTCAGGGAGCAGTGCTTCATAGGAGTGTGCAGTCTCTATAGCATTCTTTTGGCTTGATTTGCTTGTTTTGATTCTTTGATTGGTGGAAAATTATTGATGTAGTTTCTTACCAGGAATTCCTCTGTTAGCACAATTATTTATATATAGGTTAAACATATAAGTACTGACAGCTTCAACACAAGCATATACCATTGATTATCAGCCTCATAGCTCACAGTAGGTCTGTCTTTAAAGGTTTACAAGTTATTGTTCAACTGTGGAAAAAATGAATGGGATTTTTACTTCTGGAGCCTGACTGTTGCAACAGTTGTTCAGTAAGTAACAGTTGTTCAGTATCTGGAAGGCTAATTTGCCATGGGTTCCCTTGAGATTTTCCGATGGGTTTTTAGAATAGCATTTTCATGATTTGCTCTGCAATATAAATTACACACATACGTCAAAAAGTTGCAAGTTTCACTTACTATTTAGAACAAAGAGTATCCAAATTGGGATGCAGGGTTGACTGTCGTGACTGCTACAGAGGTGAAGTGCATTATGTGCTTGTATAAGACGCCGGCACACTAAAACACACACTTGGCATAGACTGATTCCAAAAAGAACACAATGTCCAGCCAAAGTCCCTGTTTTAGACATGATGACATTTCAGACTGCTGGATGTAAAGCACCAACCGGACAGGGCAGCTGTAGAGTGTATATCCAGCATCACATTCTCCATAGTCCATCTCCACTGTTCTCTCTCAAGACACTGGAATGTAAATATAGTCCATGTCCAGGAAATTTTACTGTGCACCTCTTCTCTCCTCTCATACCCCTCCTTCTTGTTTCTTCTCCACTTTTCTGTCATTTCCACTTTTTGTGCTAATCAGCACCTCTCGGAAATCAATCTCGGATTTCCAAGCAGTGTTTTGCTGAATTTTGGTTTTATCAGTAACAAAGATCCATATCATTCAAGAGCAGCACAACTTAAATACTTAAATGCACATAATGATATTTGGCACAGCATAAGGAAGTTTGCTCACTTCACAGTGAGCAGAGCGTTTGCCAAACTGACCGGATGTCTGCTTACCTCTGAATAAAAATACCTGAGAGAGGGAGAGAGAATGAGAGAGAAAGTGAAAGAAAGAGCGAGAAATGAAGTAGTGTGATGTGGCTGCCTGTGAGACGCCCTTGAGAGATCTTGATGATGAAAGAGCAGACGTTTTAAAGAGCTTGTAAACTCTGTGTATTTGTGTGTTGACTTGTTCTCTTTGAGTCTCATCTGTGTTCCCACTTCTGGTTTTAAACCTTTTGTTGTTTCTTTGTCACCTTTGTCTGGATGATATTAACGCATGTGGATGTGTGTTTATGAAAGAGAGAATGAGAAGTGAGAGGTATATTGCTGTAGATCCTTCCTGTTTATGATCTCTTCCGGATGTCAGCAGTGAGAGGCCTTTATCGAACTTGAACTTGAAAGTTTATAATTGTTTGTTTTGCTGTATTAGTTGTATATGAGTGTGTGGGAGAATATTATAAAAGCTAGTCTATTACAGTATGCATTCTACATCATCAAGAAATTACCTTCTTTTTTGTTACGGCCTTTCCCACATGTCATTGTATGCACAATAAGGGATCTTGGTATATAGCACAATAGGATATTTCAAGACTTGCTACTTACTGTCAGACCCATTCAAAACTTTGTGGCTGTGTGAGACCACTTTAGTATGGTCGTATGGTGTGGTTAGATTAGTACCAGTGATTTAGTGAATGCTTCAGGCCTGTTTTTTTTTAAACCTGAAAAGTGTGATGATGTTTCAGATGGTGCTATTCATGCTACAGTTGGGTTTCCTGTTAGTGGTGTTCAAGCACCACTATTATTATTACAAGGTCAAAGATATTGGGCTCAATGAAAATTAAATGATATAATCCATGATTAAAAAGAAGTCTTTTTAAAATATAGTTTAAAACACCAGTGCCAAATGTCTTAGAAATGTACATTTTGTATTCATGTTGGTTTCATATGTTTTTAAAAAACTTGTCATTTTAAAAGTTTAAATTTGAAAATTTAAATTGAATTACTCTAAAATTGCTATGTGACGTAACCGTCAGGTAATAAACATATTTTCCTTACACTTACAATACATGTATGTGTTTGAATCTTAATTAAGATGAATATGAGCTGCAGTGTAATGAAACTCCTGTCATGCAGTCAAATGCTCATGTGACTAACGTCAGAGTCACATTATAGGCTACATGTGTACAGAAGAGGAGGCGCTCATGGTTTGTTTGAGCAATGAATACCTCTGAGGCTTGTTTCAAGGTGCAACACAAATATAATTTATTAATTAACAGTATTTTTTAAAAAATGTAAATAAAGTTTTGAAAGTGAATTTTTTATTTTTCAAATATTTATAAGCAGTTTTGTTTTGTTAAAATAATATGTTTTTCCAAGAATTTATAAAAGATTTTGCTAAAGGTTTTCAGTAATTACATTTGTCTTAATGTTTTTTTTTTCACCCAGAACACCCTACTGCATAACAGCACTCTGGAAACCACTCAACATTGTGGCAACAAGCAACACAATTTCTTCTGAAAATATAAAATATATAAATTCTCGTTCTATTTGTCAGGTCTCAGTGAGAGGAGGTGACAACAAGGAGAAAAAATGCCGGTACCCCCTCCGCCTCCCCCTCCCCCACCCCCCACCTTCTCTCAGGTACACACACACGCACTAAATACACTACACAACTTTTAGAGAGAAAAACTGCGCATCATACACTAAACAATCACACACTACCATTTCCGCACACAGAAACAAGCAACTTGTTGCTAGGAGAGGCATGACAGATGAAAACAATATGTGTTCTAAAATCAGCTCAAAATATCAAGCATTCTGTGCCATCATACACTATGTGATTTTCTGTCAAACCTGTTAACTCGACTGCCCAAAATCTGCAGACTGGCTTTGTCTTTCACCAACTATTGTTGACTCTTCTAGACTGCAATTTGGGGCAAAAGTCATATAGTGAATTCCAGTCTTAAGTGGTAAAGTGGGGCACTAGTGCTTTAATGATTTCTACAGAAAATATCTGTGCTTCTATTTTTCTTACAGGCAAACACTGAGAAGCCTGTCTTGAATAAATCGGAGATGCAGGGCAGGAATGCTCTACTGACGGACATCACCAAAGGAGCAAAGCTAAAGAAGGCGGTTACTAATGATCGTAGCGCCCCCATACTTGACAGTAAGAACAGCCGCAATTAAATTGTATAAGACACATATATTTAAACAGGTTTTCTTTTATGCTGTACTTTCGAAACTCTGCTTGTTTATGATTTTGCATGTAAAATCAGTAGCAGCACTTACTGGTTGCGGGTTTGCTCTCCAGTCCAAAATATTAAATACATGTTTTGACAGAACCCAAAGGTGGTGGTGGTGGTGGTGGAGGTGGAGGTGGAGGTGGAGGAGGAGGAGGAGGTGGGTCTGGAGGTGGAGGTGGAGCTCCAGCTGGTCTGGGTGGACTCTTCCAGGGTGGCATGCCAAAGCTGCGCTCCACTCGAGATGGTAAGAATGCACACATGTATATCAAACATACTACTAAAGCTAGCTACATACTACTACTGTGTACTGACACATTCAAACTCATTCATTCAACAGGGATTTATGAGTATAGAAATTTTGGCCAATCCCAATATATTCATAAAATATAATATTTACTTTAGAAAACTGAGAAAATATTTATATTATAACCTTGCATTTGTTGGATTATCTTTTTATATTAGATAATTTGCTTTCTCTTGCAGACTCTAGTAGTGTCAGGCCTCCAGTTCTGCCACCTGGTGCTCGTAGCTCTGGTCCACGGCCCTTCGGAGGAGGATCTGGCTCCGCCCCTCGTCCACCTATACAACGCAGTGAATCCGTTGACCCCCCTCGCCCACGAATGACCCCACCGCGTCCTGAAACACCTGGAGGACCTCCTCCGCCTCTTCCAAGTGCCCCACGGCCCTTTCAGAGCGGGCCACAGAGCAGGGGACCACCCTCACTTCCAGGGACTCCTCGTCTTGGTTCCGCACCAACCCCTCCACCTCCAAACCCCCCTGGACGACAGCCTGCACCTCCACCTGTGCCAGCTGCATTTGGTCGTCCTCCTTCCATCCCTTCGCCCTCAGCTGGTCATGCTGGACGGCCTCCTCCTCCCCCTGCACCTGGTCGAGGTGATGACCGTCCTCCACCTGTTCCCTCTGCAAACCGTTCTTCTTTGCCACTCACTCGAGACAGCCCGCCCCCTCCACCTCCACCATCAGCGAGTAGTAAACCAACTCCTCCTCCTGCTCCTGCTCCCGCCTCTCTGCGGCCACCTGTTAGTGCAGCACCTCCTTTGCCACCAGGACGGCCAAGCCCATCTACTCCTGAGGAGCATACGCCACGCCTTCCTGAACGGAACCTGTCACTTGGCTCGCATCCTCCCGCCCCTCCTCCTGGGCGATCCGGACCCCTTCCTCCACCTCCTTCTGAGAGACCGCCCGCATTGGGCCGGAATGCAGGTGGACGAACAGGTAGAGGAGGAGTTGCAGGTTCTTGCAGTATAATCTAAAATTCACCTGTTTGAACAGTTATATTATGTCTTTGTCTATTTGTCCAAAGGTCCTCTTCCACCTCCACCTCCTTCCGGCCGTCCAGGAGGAGGAAGTGTGAGGTCATCACCAGCGCCTCCTCCACCGAACAGACCAGGTGTGGAGCCTCACCGTGGTGGCAGTAGACCACCGCTCCCACCAGACAGACCCTCCTCTGGACCTCTGCCCCCTCCTCCCCCACCTATGGGCAATGGATACCACAGTCAGGGACATCATATAGGTACTGTAAAATTCCTATACGCTTGGTTAAATCCACAAGACACTTGAACAAGAATAAATGTCATGTATTTTGTTGTTTTGCATTGGTACAATTTACCAAAAGATAAAGGTTCACTATACCCATTTGCTTGATGAACATTTGGTCTCAAAACCATTGGCATTAAAGGGCACCTATTATGCTCCATTTTACAAGATGTAATATCTCAGGTGTCCCCAGAATGTGTCTCTGAAGTTTTAGCTCAAAATACCCCACAGATCATTTATTATATCATTTTGAAAAGGCCTATTTTGAGTGGAAACAGAAGCATGCTATTTTTGTGCATGTCTCTTTAAATGCAAATGATCTGCTGCTCCCCGCACCCTTTTCCAGAATAGGGCTGTGCTTTTACAGCTTGTACCTCAGATATTTATGGAGTTAGAATTGTTGCATAATTCCAAATAAATACATTATGATCCACAAATAAATGTAAAGCGATTGACAAAAACAAAGCATATTAGTTTTAACTTCTGATACATGCGGTTTTCTGAGTGCGCACATCCGAAGCATGCGCACAGAAAGAAGCTGTCACGCACCTTGTGAGTACAAAACTAAATTCTCTTTCATTTCTTATTGTGCTTAAACTTATGTGTGTGAAAGTAAACAGCTAGGAAAGAAATCGCAAGTTAATATTAGCAGTGTAACATAGAGTATCTATACTGCTGCCTATATGCTATTAATATGACCCAAACAATAAAAAAGCAGACTCTGTCAACGGCTTGTTCTGAGACACTGCTTATGATTTATGGGGATTAAAAAATAGGAGCAGGTGGATTTTTATCATTTTAGGGTTGTGTACACACACTGCCAACACATTTATGTTCAAACACCATGTAAAATAGAATGTCGCATAATAGGTGCCCTTTAACATGGAATTTGTTGTTCCTTTGCTGCTGTAACAGCTTCCACTCTTCAGAGATTTGTTCCCATTCAGACATTATGAGTGGATAGTGTTGGACATTGGGCATTGGAGTCTGATGTGCAGGTCATGTTCCATTTCGTCCCAATGCTGTTGAGATCTTGTGCAGGCTAGTCAGATTCTTCCACACCAGACTCAGTAGACAATTTTACTGGTGGCATTGTATGCTAATGCCATACAGGAGACTGCATGACTGTATGATGGATTTTTGTGTACCTTGTGGGTGTGGCTGAAATAGCTCAATCATTTAATTATAAGGGGGCACATACTTTTGGCCATGTAACATTATATTGCTAACTTGTGGCTGAACTAATTGACTAATACAGAGTATACACAGTTAGTAAATCTGGCTATGCTGATGATGAAATTTATGTCACAACATGCCAGAGTTGCTGTTGTCTCATAAGCCCCTCCCTATACATGTGCAGTATGCATGTGTGATGATGAAATTTAAGACATGCACACTGTACACATACTCTAAAGCAGCGTTTCCCAATCCCAGTCCTCGCACCCCCCCGCTCTGCATATTTCGTATGTATCTCTTATCACGTACGACGTTTGTTCTATTCAAACGCAAGTGCCCTGCGAAGTGGACATCGGATATTCCACCATGATTCCAGTTCGAAACGAGTGTATATGTTCCATTCAAATGGCATTAAAGTGTGTGAGACGTGAATTTAAATTGTATTTATTTACAGACGTATATGATGTCCACTCGTCTGTGTGAAGACGCTGCAGGCAGCGGCGCAGCGCAAATCCATGAATTAATGTTCTGAAGTGAAGTAAACTTCAGTGGATTACCCCTGCTCAGGGAGTAAGGAGCAATGAACACTATGTAGGGATCATATCAATTGGAACACAGTTCATAGACGTAGCTCTCTTCTAACGAGCTGGTTATCTGAATCAGGTGTGTTAACTAAGAGAGACATGCAAAATATGTAGAGCGGGGGGGCGCGAGGACCAGGATTGGGAAACGCTGCTCTAAAGTATGCAAAAGTATACTTTAGGGCTGAACTAACCAAGAACTTCATCGCCTTAGAACAGTAGTCTCACCACTAAACAATTTTAACTACAGATCAAATAATAAAAATACTTGAATGGAAAAATAAATGAAAGGGCTTTTACATAAATAGTTCACATTACTACTTTTAAACTTCAGAATGCCTTCCCCTATATACTTCTGTTGTAAGTGCATAACTGTAAACATGCTTTTTTGTTTGTTTGTTTTTACAAACTGAGGGCCAAGTCAACTTGTTTGGGGGGTAACTGATGACATTTCACATATGTTGTCAACAGAACATGTCTTGACCCAGGCATATTCCTTGTCATTTTATTTTCTCCTATTGAGCTGTAAATAACACTTAGATTTGTATTAGGGCTGGGCGATATATCTCGTGCGATATACATGCGCATCTCGTCAGTAAAGCCGGTTCCTTGATTAGCGGTAAATCTCCATCACCTGTTTTCAAATGGAGCGGCATTTAATACATGGAGCCGTAGTTCACTGACAAGCTACGCAATATCGCGTTCATTATCGCAGATGAATCGCCTTCGATATTGAGGCAGCGATATTATAAGCATAATGGGCACTCAACTCTGTCATCATGCCGCTTCATTGAAAAACAGGGTGATGAGAGATTTACGGCAGGGCAGATGCGCGCATATCGCACGAGATATATCGCCCAGCCCTAATTTGTATGTAGATTATGCTACAGATTAATGGTGTGTGCATTTGATTTGTTTCTCCAAGATGAGTGGGAATCACGCTTCACGTTCCGACCTGTATCGGATCTTCCACCCCCAGAGCCCTACATTCCCTGTCAGAAGACCTATCCTAGCAAAATGGCCAGGAACGAAAGCCGAGGTAACCAATCACAGCTGTTTTCTCTCATCTTATTCGTTTTTGTTGCTATGCACATAGGCGAAACTGACCCGCAGCTGTCGCTTCTACATGCCAATGAATACTTAGAATAACATTCACTGCTTTCAGCACAATCATGGTCTTACCCATTTGTTTATGTGCCTGTGTGTGTTTGTATATTTCTGTCTGTTTCAGGTTCAGGAAAGAAAGAGCGAGGTGCACCTCCCCTGCCCCCCATACCTAGGTGAAAGAAACTGTTGTCTCAGGGCCTGACAATCCTTCCCTTACCCTATTATCTTATTTTCTCTGGTACTGTCTGTTTTTGATATTTTTCTGCCAGAGTCATTCATTAAAAATGTATAAAAGAACTATAAAAATAACAACATATTACAGACAACACAACTTTTATAATATTTTGTTTGCTTTAGAGATTAATACATGATGGCTATTATGACTATGTCAAGTGATGAGCTCTACAGTGATACTACAGCTAAGTTTGACTTTATTTTGAGTGTTTTTCTGAGCATGATGATGAGTTGTTGCAGCAGTTCATTGGCCTTCAGGAGAGTGTGAATGTTTCGGCTTTTTGGCTGTCACTTCTACTTTTCTTGTTATTGCAGGTGCACTTATGTCCTTGTCTCATACAGAATATATCATTGCTGAATCAGGGCAACCATTGCCTTAGAAAATGGTGCAGCCATTTATAGAGCCACATAGGGCATCAGTGTTTGTTAGACAGTCCTTGATGTTTTCGTTACAGCATTTTGGTGCGTTTTGGCGCCCCCTACCTTCCTGTCTTCATACAACACACTAGTTATATAGCAATGACATTTCAAGCCCTCAGAGGTAAAATGTCAGGTAGCTAGAACAATATCAGACTGAAAAATATTAAAAGAGTGTGTGTTTGCTTTAGTACCAGTATGTGTATGTGTATGTGGTGATAAGGGCCAAAATTATGCTAAATTCTTTCCAGTAAGAAGAGTTGCAGTCTGTCAATACTCTGTTGCACATTGATTTGTTCACATATGCTATGCAGTCACTGATGTGAAAAAAGCAAGGACTGAATTTATGGGAAAATGTAGATGTCCTTTATTAAAGACTCGTTGGAACATCCCCCATTTAAACAAGCCTGAGAGCTGACATTGTATAGGACCGATCTTTAAATGAAAGATGATTTGCCTTAAAATCCTATGCAAGTGGGTTTCTGATTGTATCTGTGTTGATGTAAGCCAAAAGTGTGTTTAAGAAGTGTTATATTTTATGATATATCTATGCACTTGCTTGTTTTGTTAATGTTAGCTCAGTATTATGTTTCCTTATGGATATTTCTCAGATGTGTGCTGTTATATTTGCCTAAAGCGCTTGACTAAAAGTATATTCGATAAGTGTATCCAGGGGCGCCGTAAGGGGGGGAAAAGTTAGGACGATTCTAAGGGCCCGACGATGAGGCCCCGAGAGGAAACGTGATTTCTACCGGAGGCTAGAGCCCTGCATTTCAACCCCAAACGGAGCCCGACTTTTTACGCATCTATGGCCGGGCTTCTGGCCAATTTTCACGTCATAGTTCAGATGTGACTAGGCCTCGAAAACCTGTTTAGGCTTCTCCTTATTTTTATATTTTAGACATCCATCAATTAGTGATGAAAAAAATTACCCAGCTCTGGTGGAAACAACACGAGACCTTGCGTGCAGCGTCTGAGAGCAGCTCGACGGTGTTTAGAGTCCAGCTGCAGCAGAGAGTGCTGTCAGCGCAGCTGAAGAGTTCTGCGGCTCAAATACATAGACTGAAGCTTGCTGCAAAGCCCAGCAAAGTAATTACCATGAATGTGTCCGGGGGAAATAGTAAGGAGATATTTTAGTATTTATTAATAAACTAGTGTTTTCTGTGTCAGTGTCGAAAGATGAAGATGATGATCCTGACTCGCCGTCTCCTCATTAGACGAGCCTTTAGAGAGAAGTGCATCTTCACGGATTATAATGAAAGAGCTTTTGTTTACGATTTGATTTATTTCATTTAGTAATTTAAAGGTTTCTATAGATATTTATCATGTCTGTGTTTGCTGACTTTCGGTTCATTTTTGTGAAGCGCTCCTGTTGAAGATGAGACGGCAGAAAGCACATCATTGTTTTCTTCATTTTATAAAATAATTTTAGATATTTTATAAAATGTTTTGTTGATATTGTGAGTGCACGCAAGTAAAAGTAGACCCTTTACAGTTACGAATGATGTATTACTCTTACTTTTATGAGCAGAAATTAAGTTGTTTCCATTGAAAAAAATGCAATTGATTGCGCTGGCACCTCCATGTCCTGCGCTTTAGCTTCCGCTCTCCGCACAAACTACTGGATACAGCGCACATTTATCTGGGTTTAACGTTTAAACATTGATATATGCTTGAACTGTTTTAGTATATCTATAGATTTTATTTTAGTCAAGTCCTGATGATTTGAGAAGGCTAAATTGATCAAACATGGCCATGATCAACCTGCGGTCTGCCGCTGGCCGCTTGGTCATTACTTTAAGAAAGAAAAAGGACTTATTTAACTAACAAAGAAAATGCTCCAAACATTTTTTTTTTTAAATTAACTTTATAAAAAAACGAAATGAAATTATAATCACTTTGCCATTACATACAAAACTGAACTATATTAATAGCTGAAACAGTATAATCTGATTTGGGTGAAGGGGGAAAAAAGACGGGGGGCCGGGTGTTGCAAGGGCTCTACCGGGAACGCGCCACCTTGTCACCTTGTTCTTCCCTCCCACATCACCAACCCACCCCATCACAACCCCCCCCGAGGGGCCCGAGTGAATATGCTGTCCAGGGGGCCCAGAATCCGTAGCGGCGCCCCTGAGTGTATCATACCTTGAATTACATTACATTTGTTTTCTTCATTTATATACTTTGAAAGAATCAAGAAGCCAAGCAGGGGCTTGGTTTATGCTGCCTTATGTTTGTTTACATAAAGAGATGAGTTACAAAGGCCTTTTAATGAAACATTACATATATCACTGTAATTTTCCTTTTTAATGTAGCATAACATCTGAAGCATCTTGAATTTATTAGAGGAGAAAGAAGATTGCACAGCCAAAAAGAAACAATATTTGCCACCAACATTATTAGTAATACTGAAGTCCTCTGATTTATGTTCTGTTTGCACGTCACTGACAATGCTGTGTGACCAGATGCTTAATGTGGTACTTTAGATGTTTTCTTTGTGCCTGTAGATGCACATTTCATACAACATATTTTGTTGTTTAATTTGTATATTTACTTTATTACAGTCTTCTGCTATTCTGGTGTGCCAAATATGTTGTTTTCTAAATAAATATGCAAGTGAAGCTGGATTTTGCCTTTCATTAGAATTTCAGCGCATTTCAGTATTGTTCTTTTTAAGCTCTTCTTTTATTTTCAGTATTCTTAATGTATTTTGTAAGCATGTTCTTTGTAATTTCAGTGCACTGTTACTTTATTTTTAAATAAATGATTAAATAAATGAAAAGAAACCTACTATTTAAAAAAGAAATATGTGGTCAACAAGGCCCTGTGGAAGTATCCCAACAGATTCCTTCATTACTAATATTAGCGGCAAAATGAAGCCCATCCACTAGCGTGCATGACTCTGGCCAATTACTTGAGAATGTTCCATTACTATCAGCATACAGTCTACATTTCTACCAATCAGCGACATCACCAGATGAAATAAGGCGGGGTTTGCAAGGACATAGGCGGACTCACGCGTCAGTCATTCAGTGATTTGACATTGAAAGTAACGGAGTGCTGAAGCGCTGGAGATGCTGTGGGCAGAGTGAAAGCATGGATGTTTCGGACGTGTTTTTCTTTTACAACATGATATTCAATCCATGTATCGATCATCTAGACACCTGAACAAATGGTACGTCATCGACAACTGTTACATTTCTGTTGTTTTTTTCGCAAGGTAAGACCGAAACGTTTTTAGTACAGATGACAAATGTAGCTGATTTGACCGCATTCACTGGCCTTGTTTATCATAAGAAATAACATCTTTGTTAATTTATTTTAAGACTTCAAATAATATACTACTGTATTATTGTATATATGAATATTATAATATTATAGTACAGTTCGTCAGATATTTTTTGCAGATCATTAAAAATAATTTGTTATTGTAATTATCATCATTGCTGTTGTAGGTAGTAGGCGAAGTAATCTATTATTATTATTATTATTAACAATAACAGTAATTGTAATAATATATTTCTGATTTACTATTAGCTATTTATTTAGAATTTTATATGTTGCTTTGTTTGAATTTGGTTAGTATTCTTTTTTATTGTAAAAACAAATTACACAAATTCCATTTTGTTTATTATCCTAGATATTAATATAATGTATTTTTTATCATTTATAGCTGGAAATTACACATGTCCTTGGCAGCTACAAATTCATAAACACACTTTTGCTAGAAAACAGTGGCGTATAGGGCAGCCTTTTTTTTTTTTTTTTGGAGCCCAGGTGTTGCATCTCAGAGGTTTTTTCCCCCTGTCTGTTTTTTATTCCTAGCTTTCTGATTTGCTCCATTAGATCATCTCTCAGTGGTCTCCCTCATCATCATGGAGGGCCAGTATGTCACCATTCATGGCCTCAACATCACTCACAGCCCTCTTGGAGCACCGGCCATGTCTATCGACAAACTTTTCCTGGCTCTGCTGGAGTGCTTTGGCATCATCCTGTGTGGCTATGTGGCGGGTCGCAGTGACATCATCAGCGTGGGACAGGTCAAAGGCCTGGGAAATTTTGTGTCATGTTTTGCACTTCCTGCGTTGCTCTTCAAGAACATGGTGCAGCTGCAGTTTCAGCATATCGTCTGGTCTTTTCTATGGAGCGTTTTGATCGCAAAAGTGTGTGTGTTCTTGCTAGTTTGTGTGCTGACGCTGTTGGTGGCAAATCCTGAGAGCAAATACAGTAAAGCTGGACTGTTTGCTATCTTTGCCACTCAGAGCAATGACTTTGCACTGGGATATCCTATAGATGAGGATCTCTTCATCTCCTCGAGTACACATGCACATACAGTGTGTACAAAAAAATTGATATTATGTCAATAATCACGAGATCATTTTCATAATCCAGTGGATGCACTGTACAGGAGTTAACACCCAGAGTATATGCAGTATATATATCTGGTGGCGCCTGTGTCTCTGATGCTGCTAAGCCCTGTGGGCTTTGCTTTGTGTGAGATTCAAAGATGGAGACCCACCAATGATCGCAACTACAGCAAACTGCATGTGATCTTTACAGCAATCCTGCAGGTGCGTGTGTTTATCTTTATCCAGACGTTTCTGTTGGTGTCATCATTTTTAAGGTTATCCTAACCTTTCGTCTTTTTTCAGGTTTTGAAGAACCCAATAGTCTTCATGGTTATTGTGGGAATTGTCTCCCATTTCCTGTTTGGTGGACATGTGCCTGTTTTACTAGGAGAGTTTGTTGATGGACTGGCAAACTCTTTTGGAGGGGCGGCCCTCTTTTATCTGGGCCTGAACATGGTGGGACAGATGAGTAAACTCACACGTACCACTGGGGTTTCCCTCATCCTGCTTATTACTGCCAAACTGTGAGTGAAAGAGAGATGTATGTGGGGTGTTATGGCATAGTGGTTAAAGATCTGGGACTAGAAGGTTGTAGTTTTGAACTCCACACTATTTAGTTTATGAGCTACCAGAATTATATCAGTTGTAGCACATGTTACTATAAGACCAATGTGTCTTACTTATCATCAGCAGTGTTGTTATTGTTAGTGTAAGAAAAAGTGATGAGGATGTTGAAGATCTTGATGAAGATGTTTATTGCAGCATAGCAGTGACAAAGTACATGTCGTACCTTGGGTTCAACAGAGTCGGAATGAACCCAGAACATCCTAAGTTTAGACCTTTTATACATTTTCAGTTTACTACCCTTCATGTAAATGAAGTTGCTCCTGTTGTAAAAGCTGTAGTCTGTATGTTAATTAAGTTCTGACACCCCTTTGTCTGAGGTGGTTCTCAGTGTCC
>JAFVLL020011157.1:0-14961 GCA_021397915.2 Tor tambroides
TCTCTGTAAGTGGAACACTTCTCCCGTTATTTCTTTGTGAGCAGTCCTGTCTTCCATATGAATGAGCCTGCCTTCGTTAGCCACCTGAGCATCTGCTCTAGACACTCAGGCCTGCTGAATTAATCAACCTTTAGTTCTCCTGAGTGAACGCGCTCGGGTGTGTGCGTGAGTGAAAGGGAATGCAAATGTTTCCTATTATTCACAGCTTTGTGAGACGACTGAGTTTGCAGCAATGTTAATTATTGAAGGACTTGGAGAGATAGAGTCTTGGATGGAAGTGGGAGTAGAGGAGGGAAACTAAGTTCTTTCATAATGAATTGAAATGTATTTAGGGTCATCCGTGATAGAAGTGGAAGCTTGCAATTTGCATGAGGTCAAAAATGTTTTTTTTTTTTCTTTCCCTGGCTTTTTTTCTCTTCATGTTATACAAAATGCTTGACGATCAAGCTGTTACATTTTCAAGCCTTGGTACTCGAGACAAATTGCAGGGGAGTAAGTTAGAAAGCAAGTTTTTAATCTTTTATCACTTTGAAGATGGACCTTTCTGATTTCTGCACTCCTCGTTTGAAAAGAAGAAGAAATAAACAGATCTGTGATGACACTGATTATGGATTGATCAAACATATGAGATGGACTGGTGTGTCTCTCTCTCTCTCGCTTCTACTTCAGACATGAGGAGTTAATGTGTGTGATCAGATTGAAGTGTCATCCGGTTCTGTCACAGGCTGTAGAAATGCTCTCCATGGCTCTTTCATCAGAAAGCTCTTGGTCTTATGATCCTGTGCTGTTAGCGTGGTTGAAGGCTAGTGTAACATGCTCATTAAACTGCATACCGCTCTTTATAAAGCAACTCAAAACACAGCCAGCCAGTTGGACAGTGATGCAATGCGGTTGTGTTTCAGTGAGAACTGGTTCAGCTTGAGGCCTTTTAGTGACTAGACCATGTCATTTGTAGCAAAGAGGAAATACAGACATATGTTCACAGGCCCAGTTTTGAATCCAGTTATTTTAACTCTATTGGCGTTTTTGATTTAATATTAGTGCTGATAAGCTATCAGTCTTTGCTTGTGGTCTTATTTTTTAATTGTATGTAATGTTTCTCAGATTGTGTGAAACAGTAAGTGTTGCAGGTAACTCTGTGTGTACACTTTGGATTTGAATTGGTCATTATTTTGATTTTGGCATGAATTGATCATTCATTTATTTGATTCTCTAACAAGTTTTTCATTTTCATGTCTTTGTTGACCAGCATTTGTTAAAAATTTAGAGTGGAAGGGGTAAATTTATGCAGGTAAATTTACCTCAAAACATCCAAACAAAGTCTTCAGGATTATTTAAAAATTACAGATGTCTGTTTGATTAGGGATGGAACTAAACACTATAGAACAGTGTTCCTCCAGGATCGAAATTGTCCATCACTGCCATGAGTTGATGACTTCTCCAGAAGGTGCATCAAGAGTCCAAACAAAGAGACAAGGCTGAAGGTTTTGGTCCAGCCTGTAGAAAAACTCAGACATTTGGAGATATTTACAATAAGCACACCCAAGATTAGCTATAGTTATGAAAGTAGGTTTACGAAAGTATCTCAAATGAAGTATCTCAAAGTTCCACAGAACTTTTGGCAAAATGTTCGGATGAAAGCAAAGTTAAGATTTTTTGGAAAAACACACAGCACTTTTCCCCTAAACTGTAAATTGTGGTGGAGAGGCCATCAAAGTGTGTGGCCTTTTTTGCTACTTTAGGGTCTGGATAACGTGAATGAATTTCTGAGTTTATCAAGACATTTTGCAGGAAAATGGAAGGTCGTATGTCTGCCAGACGAAGCTCAACAGAAGTTGATTTACAACCCAAAGAATGGGAGTAAATCAACAACAGAAGAAAATGTGCCTTCTTGAGTGGCCCAATCAGAGTCCTGACCTCAGCTCGATTGAGGTACTTTGGCATGACCTCAAGAAAATGATTCACACCAAACATTCCAATAATACTGCTGAACTGAAACCGTTTTGTGAAGAGGAGCGGTGAAGGAGCGGAAATTTTTCTCTGACCGTTGTCTGATTCGCAATTACAGAAAATATTTGTTGGAGGTTATTGCTGAGAAAGGAGGGTCAATCAGTTATTAAATCCAAGAGTTCACATACTTTTCCACTCTGCACTGTGAAAGTTTACATGGTGTCTTTAATTAAGACATGAAAACATCTCCTTGTTTGTGCTTATTTATCTAAGAAGCCTGAATGTCTGTTTCTGTCAAATTTTATTAAGTTATGCTGAAAGCCAGATAAAGTCATTGCATACTTCTTCCTCTAAGTGCTTTGTTGGCTAGTTCTGAGTTGAAAGTTTCAAACTAGGGTAAGGAATATAAATGCATACCAATGCCTGGCATTCATCAGAGCTCCACTTGACCTTTCATTGGTCATAATCAGGTGTCCGTTAATCCCTTTCTCAAAGCCAAAGGCCCATAGACTCTCTCCACACAGCGAATTAGCATAAACCAGGCCTCTCCAATCTCGTCTAAAACAGGACATTCTTACAAGCATTTAAATGTTAATTAAGACTAATCAGCATACGCTTAATCCGCCCAATCTCACAGAGCAGAATTTTTGACAGACAAGAGAGCTTCGGCCAATGAATAGTGAATTTTGGTGCTGCGTGAGGACCGAACGATTGTGGGTTCAGAAGTCAAGAGCTTCCTGTCATCTTCTGCACATTTAACCTCTCACATTAACATAGTCTTTCACCCGAAAATCTCTCCCTTTAGACAGAGGCCTCTAGTGCTAATCCTTCATGTCCCTGAAGGAATGAGGACTCTTTTGTCTGTCCATTTCCACCTGTCCCCAGCGTACCAAGGTCCTGAGGAGCACACTTCACTGAGGTCTTACTTGCTTTGTATGGAACAGCCTTGAAATTACTTTAAAAGATCCTTGAGAACCATGCAGTGAGATGATGACTAATCCTTACAATAAGCAGTTTGGGGAGGCTTTTGTCTTTGTGTCCACAATTTATCGTTGGCCTACACAATTAGATTTTCTTCCTGAAGATTACATTTGCTCGCACAATCAGTTGATAATCTACACGACCTTGCATTTTTCACAGCCTTCAATAATTCATGAATTGTAAAGACAACGCTAATGCAATTGTAATGTTAAACTGTTTGACCTACGCTTGACAGCTCTTTTATAAGCATCACAGCCAGATATTGTCCCACAATGCTGTGCTTCTCTCTCTCATCACTCTGTGGCCTTGTGTTAACCAGTATCCCACCATAACCTTATGGATCTTTGATTGATTTTCCAATCAGAACTATTTCTCGGTTTTACAGTGCTGACATTTATCAGCTATTTAACGAGAGTTTAATGTCAGTAAACTTGACACAGCTGTATTGAGTATGAATTAATGAGCAGCTCTGCAATGAGACTGGAGACGTTGGAATCAGATGGAATCAGCAGGTCATTCATACTCAGTGGTTTTATATTGATGTCAGTCTGTTTGCTGCCAGTTTGAAATAGATCAATCCACTGGGCTCAAGGCCCTTGAAGATTTAGGCTATAGTATTGCTTGATTATGCCAATGGAGTGGTTTTGGCACCAGCATTCATGCCAATAGCATATAATCTATGGGTCTCTGTGAAGGCGTTGGTGCGTGGACCACAGAGACTACAATTTCTAGTTTGATTTAGAACGCTGCTATTCAAACCTTGCACTGGAGGGCGTTTGCACTGTTTGTGTGTGGAGTAAGAAAAAAGGAATTTATCTCATTCCTTTTTCCTCCCACATACAGTGTCAACAACATGCTGCAAAAGAAAAGAGTACAAAACTCTTTTCAACAGCACATGTCCATTATACTGATGATGTCTGTGTAGACTGCACTTGACTCTTCTAAGATTTGACATTGCTAAAATGCAGTGTTTAAAGTCCTGCCTCACAGTTTAACCAGTGGCCCTGTTCATCTTCTCTACGATGTGCATAAACCGAAAAAATATTTGATTTTTGGTGGAATTTGAGATCAAGAAACACAATTTAAGATATATTTATTGTCATTTTATTCCTGATTTCAGATGGGACAATGTGCAATACTTTTACGCCATTTATTAGTCTTGGTTAATTTCTTCATTAATTTTTATAATTTTAAGTTATAAATTAACATTTAATACATTATGAATACCAAATATTTTATTTTCTAATAATTATTGTTTATGTTTATAAATTAACATTACCCTAGATACATACATAAATACTGCAAAAATAGTTGTTGATTGTAGGGTTATTATAGTTTTGGATTTTTTGTTATTAAGCTTTGTCTAGTTTGTTTTCTTTTTAATTTTAATATTTTAAGGCTATAGAAGTTAATGCTCCTACTGGTTTAATTTAAAAATGCTTTAAATTACACAGCACCATCTTGTGTTATTTGCTTTTCTGTTGCCAGTTTCATGTTTAATGCATCATCTAAAACTAATATTAATCCATGTCCATTTATTTGTATTTCTGGTTACTTCCTGATTTTTTTTCTGTGTGAGTTATGGTGAATCTTGGAATCGGATCACTATGCAGTGCGTGCAATCAGAATGTGATTTTTACACACTGTCCTCTAATCCTGCGGCAGATGATAGAGATTACAGCAGACCCCAGAGTGTGTGTGACAGGGCAATCCACCCTTCTATTTCGTCAGGTTGACCTTTTGGCACCTGCTTGACAAGATTGCCTCTTAATAGAACGTCCCTCTGATTACTCTTCCATAGGAGGTGAAATGCAAGTCTATAGAGAGTCAGTGGGAGGGTAAGAGTGGTTGAGATGTTGAAAAATCAAGATTGAAGGAGAGAAAAAGGTATCACAGGTAAAAGGGTTTGTAAGAGAGCTGGTTGAAGGACTGTGAGTTGCAGCAGCGAATGAGCACTCTTCTTGCTTTCTTGCTTTTTCTTTTTCCCCGCTTGCAAGATTTCAAACATTTTTAAAGTTTTCTTTGAACTCAATTTGAACTTTGCATTTTTGTATCTGTCCATAAGCAACATTTTAAGGCATTAAAAGGTAAGACAACCTTACCTAAAAGGTAGACAACATAATTATACTGCCTGTTAAAATACCTAGTCTCAGCCAAATTCTTAAGTTAGTATTGTGTATTGAGACAATCCAACAATGCACTGTGACAAGGTCAGTGAAAAAATAAACCCAATATACCGAAACTGTAAATATTAATGATTTCATTATATTTTTAATTGAACTTGTTTTTGTTGTTTGACACTTGTTATTTTACAAGTGCATTTTTGTTCATTTAGCCTAAATGTATCTAATCAGTGACTCTGGACATCTCTCAAGTATTTTTTACTCATTTAGTTGGAAATGTCCATACTTCATACTTTGGATATGTTAGTTTTGCATTATATTATTGAAGATGTATCCAGCAGCATTTTGTCATTTATTTGTAAGGTAAAATGTATTTTTATAGCGGTGAGTGTTTTGTTTGTCACTCCACTCACTGGCATTGTTTGTTGGTCGTCTCTCTTAAGTGCTGAAGGTTTTGAACCTGTGACACGTGTTTCTCCAAGCCCTCCAATTTACCCTGATCCTTCATGACCTGTGCTTCTCTCCTTTTCTCTCAGTTCTCCCTCTCTTCCCCCTTCCTTTTCTCCTTCTCTCTCTTGCTTTCTTTCTCTCAAGGGCACTGTTTTTCTATCTGTGGTCTCCCCCAAACAAATATCTGCTTTAAAATTCCTGTTACAGCTCGTCTCTCTCACCCTTCTGATAATCTTGCAGTCTCATGACAGTTCTCCTCTAGTCTCTCACCTTAAGTTCATATCCTTTTCTCCTCCCCATCCCTCTCAACTTCAGAAAAAAATCTTTCGAGGCAAGAACAATTTTCTTATTTGAAAAATGTTGAAAATGCTTTTGATGCGGCAGCCCACCGATACGTAACTCTCAGCTTGGCTCGGTCTCAGCTCTGAAAAGACCTTGATACATGTGTCAAACAAAACAACCGCTTTTCAGTATCATATAGTTTGGAACAGAAATGATCATTACACGCTTTGTCCTGGGTGTTGTGAATGTTGTGTGCTTTTTGGAGGAAGAGAGCATTTTCACAATTTCGTGGTGATTTTCGGAAGTGGTCTGAACTAAATGTAGCGTGCAGGAGGGATCAGTAGTGCTGTAACAGTTTGTTTGTCTTTTCCATTTTTTTAAGACAGAAAGGGAGGTCTCTGTTGTTACAGGCTGTGCTTTTTGGGTCTACTTGAGTCCGTGCAACATAAAAGATGAATTTTTGAAGAATATACTGGCCATTCTTTTCATCATAAAGTAGGTATCTATCTTCAAAAGCTATGAAAGGACTTGTGTGCTATAAAAAGTATGTTATTCCAAATCCAAAGTCATAGCTTTGTTTGATGAACAGACCAAAACTGACCTGTAATACATGGCAGGAAAATCATGTAATTGTGAATTGGACCAGTCCCATTTGTGAAAGAACCCTTCAGGCTGTTTCTGAGAACTGGATCAATAGAAAGGATTCAACTCAAAGGAACGATCTGGTAATGAATCAGACATCACTAATGTCAAACAGAGCTAAATGATACTCTTAAATTCACCTTTTGTGTTCACGAAAGAAAGAAAGTGGTATGTCATAACATAAAGGTGAGTAAAAATGACAGAATTTTCTTTTTTGGTGAACTAATCCCCATAAATTTCTGCTTTATTTTGCTACACTATGTGAAAACATCAAAAAGTCTTTGAAATTACCTCAACCTTCACCACACCTTCACTGTGCAGACTTTAAACACCCGCTTTCTCATTGTCTCGCTCTCTTTGTCTCACTCTCCTTTGTTTGTCTGGTTTATTTTTGCATAGGCATGCCATAACCGGAGCCAATTTCTGAAATAACAGCAAAACGGCATTCGGTTCAGACGTACAAAACAAATAGAATTGGAAACATGTCAATACAGCTGCCATTGCTTTCACAGCCAATAACGAATTCATACGTTTCATATCCCTCATCTCAATCTGTGAGGTTTATGAAATTCTTCTCTTCTGACTGGTTCTCATTTTTAATTTATTTGTCTAACTTGTCTTTCAGGGAGAAAGTTGATGCAGATCTGTGAACGTCTCTCTCCGCAGGCTGGGACCAATCAGAGTGCTGTTTTTCATTGATGTGACATGTCAACCACCGGGGGCCAATCAGAAACTGGCTCCCTCCACCCAGAATTGACAACTGTAAAAGGTGTCACACATATTGCTGTAATGAGGAGCCCCGCTCTCGACCGCTTTGTCCTTCAAGCTAGAGAGTGTAAGTGAGTTAGGATAGGCACAGGAAACAAGGAGGAATCGAATCGTTTCATTGCATAATGCAGGGTCCCGAATCGCTAATTGCTGTCGGTCTTTTAAGCAGAATGTTTAGAGAGAGTGGACTGCTTTTAAGCCCACCGTAATATATGGCTCCTGTGGGCTTCAGTATATAACAGGAAAAGAAGTGGATGGAGCGAGAGAGAGAGAGAAGCGTGCTGATGATGGAGTGCAAACAGAAACATCAGTCCATCATAAGCAATAATTTCTGTCTGTTCCAGCGCCTTCAGTAGCTGCCCCAATCACCGCCAAAAGCCTGCCATGACTCCTAGCATTTCCTGTCACACACTGGCTGCGTGACACTCTATAAACCTCCATGCAGACAAGAATAAACTAGCTCTTCCGCCTCTCTTTTTCAGTCTATTACTTTCTCTCTTTCTCTGTAAACACAGGAGACACTGCAAGGTCTTTGCAAGGTCAAAAAATAAGCCAAACATCCAGATGAGAGATGCCGAAAACGATCCCTCTCAACAGAAGAAGCCACATCTTGGCTTTAATATGTGAGCTTTCCTTTTCATTTCATTTGATTCGAGTAAACCCACCGCACAGATATAATATTCTTACAATGCCGCTAGCTGCAAGAGATGTAATCGGCAAATGCACGGGATTCATTTCTGAGGCGGCTTTACGGAGTTCAGCGGAGTTAGTGCTGGATGCTGTGACAGACTTTAAGGAATGTTTTGGGTTCAATATGCTATAAGCTCTGTCGACAGCATTTGTGGCAAAATAACATTAAAATCCACACTGTTTCAAAGGTGTAGCTGCAAAACTTTTTACGTGTTGGTGTGACATGAGTGTGAAGGAATCGATTACTGATGTTGTCTGTGCAACGTTGTAGCCAATCTTTCAAGCTTTGAAGTTGGTAAAACTATAAAAAGTTTTGCATGAAGCACACATTGAAACCAGAAAGAGACTTTATGAGCTTTGTGTGAGGAAATGATCTAAATTTTAAGTTGCCTAAAAATCGTCCACTCTGAGCTGTTAAAAGTTGTAACCAGTTCAAATTGGTGAGTTGAGCTTGAGAAGCGAATCAGACCCATTCATAATTGGATCTTTTGGACTGTTGTGAATTGGATCAAATGATTGATTGAAAAGATTCCACTTAACCAAATGAATCATTCATGAATCTGAGCCTTTACTATTTCCATCATAAACACGGTACGAAGAACAAAAGTTTACTGTATGTTTACATGAAACGTCAAGTTAAGTCACCTTTATTTAGCACATTATAAAGTGTGTTTTGTTTCAAAGCAGCATCACAGTAATAAAATAACACGATCCAAACTTTCTTCAAATACGATAGAAATTCAAATTCCGTTAATAGTGTTGCAAAATTCATCAGTTAGAAATCGAATTTGACAAAATATTTTTTTGACTAAATACTGTAATTATTTTAATAATCTAATTTACAAGTGTTTTAACAAACAAACAAACAAACAAAAAAGCTGCACATCTCCTTTTATTTTATTTATTTTTTGTTTTGGTTTTAAATTATATTTTTGGCCATTCTGCTTTGCTTAAAAAAAATTTGAGGAAAGAAAAGTGATAAGAGAGGATAAAGGACCTTCAGGTGAGACTCAGAACTCTGGTCACTCAAAAATTGCTTTTGCATGATATGGTGGAGTGTTGCCCACAAGGCTTATCAAAAACTCATTTATTGAACCCAGAACATTCCTTAAAAGGGCTTATGGTTGATGTACAGTTTAAAGTTACTTCCTGTCAGTATTAAAAAGTATAACAGTTTACCCAAAAGTTAAAAGTCGGCCATCATTTGCTCACTCTCAAGCTGTTCCAAACCTGTTTGATTTTTCTTTTTTCTTTTTTTTTTGTTGTTGAACTCAAAAGATGATTTTTGAAGAATTTTTTTAATAAACAATTGCTGGTAGCCATTGACCCCCACATTTAAAAAAAAAAAAAAAAAATACTATGGAAGTCAAAGGCTACCAGCAATTGTCCCGCATTCTTCAAAATACTTCTTTTGTGTTCAGCAGAAGAACGAAACTCATACAGGTTTGGAACAACTTAAGGGTGAACTGTCCCTTTAACCCTAAAATAGATATTCTGGCACTTCAGTCTATGTGTTGCAGTGTTGTAGTTCTCTTTGCTGGTAAAGCACTGGTTATCTCTTTTTTGGAGTGCAGATGGGCCTGTTTCACCCTACTGTGGACGTCTGCACCCTTCCCTCATTATCTCATCTCTTCTCACCCTCTGACACTTTTTATTTATTTCAGATCAACTTTAATTTGTGAAGATTAATCATCATCACCCCTATTGTCTGTTTGCTGACTGTCAGCAGTGTCGCCTTGAATCATGTCCCCCTCCTGCAGGGAACCTTCCTCCTCTTTCATTAGTTTAAATGGGCCTCTTGATAGACGCGCTCGCAGGTCTTGGCTCCCGCTAAATTACATTTCAATATTAGCTCAATCAGTCCCTGGGTAAATACGGCATGACCCTCTGGGACGTGAGGTGGGGGGTGGGGAGCGAGCGTCTCGGCCGCTTTGACAGCACCGAGTGGAACACGCACAGGAGATGGATAATTGGAAAAGGCTATGTGCTCAATGGAAATAGTGCCTTTTTTGAGGACACCATTTGATTGCTTTTCAAACTTAATGTCTTCCTGTATGTCAACATTAGTCAATCACAGAGGAAATTCACAAACCCTGTTCATTAGAATGATGGTCTTAAAATGATGACACGTGGGCTCTGATTGACAGCTTATGCGTCGCACATTTTTGAAGCTGTGATATACTGCTGTAATTGTTGACAGCTCTCCACTGCTGTACTTGAAACTCATGCTCAAACTCTGCAGGCCCATTTTAAATAGACACTACACCATTTTTGCCCCAATTTTCCCCCCATTTTACAGTCTGAACAAGTTGTTGCTAGTTGAGGAAAGTCGGAGCCAGTCTGCAGATTACAGCTGACAGATTCCACAGAAAATCGCATAGTGTATGATGGTCACAGACTTCGATTTTTTTAGCTTCAGACTTTGATTCCATCGAGTCGGAGGATATCAAACATGTTTGATATTTTCAGCCGATTTTAGAGCACATATTTTTTTCATTTGTCATGGGTCTCCTAGCAACAAGGAGCACATTTCTGCGTGAGTTTGTTGTGATTGGAACAACTTTAAAGGGGTGGTCTAATGGATTTTTTTAGGTTTGATTCTGTTTATGGGGTGCACAGCAACATGTTCATGCTTTGTTTTTAAAAAATCGCGTTATTTTTCACATATTTTATCTGTATTGTACACTGCTTTTCAGCTAGCATAAAAACGGCCGGTTGATTTCCTGGTTCTGTGAAGGCCCTGCCTCAGAAATTCGCAATGGACTCTGATTGGTTAGCTGGCCGAGTATGATTTGATTCACTGATCGGCTAGTGCACGTTGTCCGGAAACGTCACGCCTCTTACCATAACGGATGGTTGCATGTGCTCCGGTTGTATTGTAAACAATGCTGTTGTCTATATTGCTTATCAGTTTGAGCCCGATTGAGACGCAGAGGATATTAGTGAAGAGGACCACGCAGAACCTGTGCAAGCACGGCTTTTAATGGTAGGCCTATGTTTTTTGTTTGTTGTTGTCTCATACTTTTAGATATGCTGTTATTATGCTACTGCTAATGTTAACTTTTAATATATGGTTTTATCATGAGTAAAGCTTTAATACAGTATGGCAACCACATGCGCGTCCATGTTTAACGCTTGTTATAGCTATGTGAAAATAAGTGTATAAATGGAACACTTGATTGTTGGAGCTGAGCTGATCTGAATGAGAGAGAGAGAGAGAGATGCAGAGCATGTGCAGAGCAGGGCGACGCGAGGAACAAGATTGAGAACCGCTGCTTTAGAACATTGATTTTGAAAGTTGTGAATACATTAGAATCGTTAGAAGACAGAATCACGATTCATATACTACGATTTTTACTTGCACCCCTAGTTTTCTTCCTCTTCTCTAAAGCAGCGCAGCATGACCTCACCCCCCTTCGTTGCATGTTCCCGGGGGCGGGGTTTATCTGGGTTTATGATGTCACAAACCCGGAATTATTTTGTTGTAGTCCCTTACCAGCCATTCGCTGTAGGTGATGCCATGCTAATTCTGTAAAAGACAATTTCTCCCTTTGCATTGAACTTTGAGCTTCGTAACTTTACAGATGTTGTTTATGCTCACACAGCTACATTACACACTAACAAAAGTTAAAAAGGTGAAATCGTATTATATGACCCCTTTAAAGTCTGGTAGTGTATGATCCTCGGTCGTGTAGTGTATGATACCCAGTTTCCCTTTGTCACTATTTATAAAGTCGGTAAGTGTATGATGCCTAGTGTTTTAAAAATTTGTTCAGATTTTAAAAGCCGTGTAGTGTATTCCAGCCTTGAGTTAATAGTATACCAAGTATACACAAATGACATTCATTTAGAAGTGTATAATTGCTTACATTTAAAGTGCATAATAAAAAAGTCAATTATAAATGTAATTTATTTCACTTGATAAAATGTTAATTTTTATTATTATTATTATTATTATTATTATTATTATTATTATCAAGAGTAATAAAAACAGTTCTTTTAATAAATGAAATATATGTGATATGTAACCTTTAAGCTTTAAGGCTAATTGGGTATATCTCTATGTTGTGGAACTAAATTGGATAATAATGATCATGTGGAATGGAATGAAAGGAATGTAGGCTAATCAAGCCCTAGGAGTTCTCATTAATGGCCTGTTTACACCTAGTCACTTCATGCATTTTTTTTCTGATAGGATAACTATGCGATCGTGAAAAGACCAGGTGTAAATGCCCTCCGAAACGCTTTTGAGACGCATTTAAATCCGATCGCTCAAACCACTTCAGGAGGTGATCTGGGCTACATTCCAGACAAAACTGGACAAGTGTAAATGCATCTGGTTGTTGAAACCAAATTTTACTCCTTACAAAATATTAAAATAATAAACTTGTGAGAGCGTTTTATAGGCTATATGGCATGTTATAGTCAGATATGACAGCGCTAATGCAACACGCATCGCCGCGGATGAGTAGCTGAGTAGGCTATCTCTTCAGCGAGCCAACACGCAAACTGGCAAAAATGAAACTGAAAGTAAGTTGCAGACGCTCAACGCACAATCATCTTCATTATAAATAGTGAGACTAACCTATCTTTCCAGTGCTGATGCCGCGCTCTCTCCTGTTGCAGTCTTTGATCTTGAAATTAGCTGACAATTAATAAAATGCAGCGCTTACCTGTTGATTTCGTTAACGTGAACTGCGTTAAATTTGCATATAGCGCGGGAATTGAAGACCGGATTTATATCCATTTTGCGAAGACACGTTTATGTGGCCAAGTGTAAATAGAAATGTTTTCACAAATAAGATAGATATCCTATCAGAGAAAACGCATGAAGTGACCAGGTATAAACAGGCCCTAAAATTCTTTGACCCAGTATCGGTTTTGATGGAGGGCCGATTTTACATTGGTATTCAATCTAACCCTGTTAGGTGGTTTTGGATCCCATAAACATTCTGGTCTCAAGCAAAGAACAGCTAAAGGGGCTGGAAGCAGAAAAATGTCCAGATAAAGTGTTTAAAAAAACAACTCAAAGCTAGACACAGAAGTAGATTGATAATAATGTGCTCTAGTTTTGTGCAATGAAGCTACCTACACTGGAAGCAGGTAATGCAACTCTCATTCAGTTGACAAGCACCTCGTTCCTGCATGTGTCACGCTGCAAAGCTATTCCAGCCACTTCACAATCTGTCAAATAAATAAATAAATGAATGAAAATAAAGAAAATAAATAAATAATAAATCATTCATATTCAATCATAGTCAATCAATTTTTATTTGTTATATTTAAATAACAGACCATTATGCATAATGTTTGTTTACAATTTACAGTGCTACCATAGCCAGAGACCTAATGACAGCAAGCAGAGCTGGATTTTCTTATAATGTATTTGGAGTTGAAATCACGACCTCCTTTTAGTGACCCATGTTATGAGCTACTAATACTCCTATATACAGGACAGATCATTTATGAACTTCAGTAACTGAAATGTGTTTATTTTTAGAGGGGATTAGTTACTTTATCCTGAAAAACATTTGTTTGTATGATATGCTGGTTTTAATTTGAGTGCTTATTACATTCCTATATGGCGCTGAGCGAATAGTGTTAGTGATCTGATGAAACTCATTCCGCAGTACTATCGCATTGCTTTAATCAGTTTAATACCCTGTTGTTTGTGCATACTGTTTTATTTGATGTAGATTCCATTGTCCAGTGTAATAATATGGACAGATGTTCATGTTGATTATCACCAAAGTCATTATAACCTGTGTTAAGGATCTGAAGAAGAGTATTAGAATGATCCCATTGTGATGTCATTAATGCTGGAGTCTCTGGTTGGTTGAGCTCTTGAAAATCATTTTTTTCTAATCTTTTTTTTTTTGATGATCTGTTGTTGTGTTCAGTGCTTTCTTGTTTTAAAGCCTGTTTTCAACCATAATCCCATTTTTGATAATCATTTTGGCCTTAGACAATAATTCTCCAAAACAGGACCTCTAATTTGACTATACTGTCTAAAGAAAAAGGGTTGTTTTTAACATTATTAATCTCTGTGCTGCTATTCAAACTATGAAGCAATAACAAACCACAGCTATTACAGCAGTTCTTAAATGCTTTCAAAATGGATAATTTTATACTAAATCCACTATACATATTACTAAAGTGAATTATTTCATAAAATGAATTATTTCATTTTGTGAGCGACAGAGAGCTTAAAAGTCACACTGCCTTTGGGTTATTCAAGTCTTGGGAGATTAAACCTCTCGAGAAAATCTAAGCCAGTAAAATGGCCTTTAAATTTAATTGAGGTCACTGCAGCACCATAACAACGCTTGCTGGTAATAAAGCGGGGCTGTATTGGTGTATTGTTTTATTAATAACTCTGGCTGTAAAATTATATAACTCAGGCAAAGCGTTGAGCAGTCTACTATGAGGAAAAACAAAAAGTTTACTCTGGATGTAGAGCAGAAAGATTTCCGGGGAGTGATATGAGATGATTATGATATAAGATTATTTGTTGGATTTTTATAATAGCAAAAGAGAAAATCCATTTCAATGGAATCCGTCCACTTTAATAATCATTTAAGACTTGAAGAACACTTCCCTGCTTTCACTTCAGAAGATTTACTCTGCACTTGTTTATCTGAAAGCAGGGATAAGGTCTTAAAACTTTAAGTGAATTAGTGTTGTAATTCTTATTTGTTTTGCAGAACATTTCAGTGGATCTGTGTTTTCACTTTCTATGTTAGTGGCTAAATGCTTATGTCTTTATTCTTACAGACCCACTGTAAAAAAAACAAACAAACTTGAACTTAAATTTATGGTTAAATTTACCATAAATTTAATAATTCATAGTTTTTACTTTCCAAAAACCATACATTTGACAGCATTTACAGTATAATTGCATGTGATGTTAAACCATTTACGATTTTTAACTTAGTTACTTACAGATTACAATTAATTTACAGTAAACTGTAATGGAATCAGTCGAACACACAGGTAAGTAAAACGTTAGGTGTTTATTTTAAGGTGCACAGTCAACAAACTCTCGTGATGGAATCAAACCAGGTGAGTCGCACAC
>JAFVLL020011159.1:0-16117 GCA_021397915.2 Tor tambroides
TATATAGTGATAGTTTACCCAATGAAAATTAATGTCAAAATTTTTTATATAATATTGTAATTACCATTTAAATGTTTATATTTTAATATTAAATCTATAATATGAAAATTATTATTTTTTTACTTTAAATAATTTCATTTATTAATAAACAACTGTGTATGTGTGTTTATTTATTTAAGCTGACGTGGGACATTTTTCAGCCGATGCTAGATTATTTAATTTACCTGTTTGTGGTCATAAAATGACAATAACATGTATTATCTGCATTGGGTAGGATTTCAATATTGGTGCATCGCTACTTTCATGGTCCATCTTTGGTGATTTTGCATCTTTCTGACACTTAGAAGCTCCACTGTCCATTTTAATTGCATGAATAAAAAAAAAAAGTTTCACTCTGTAAAGAAAGTAATATGGGTTTGGAACGATATTCATTTTTGGTGCACTAATTCCTTTAAAAACACAAACACAGGCGGATAGAGGGCAAGGAAGAGAGATGTTTAGCATGCATATGGAGAGATATGCTGTAAAAGTCAAGGATGGCCACTATCAGCATCTCTGCACTGGTGGCAGCCTGAAGCTCTCTGACTAAACTATCGCCCAATCCCTGATCTCAGATCAGCTTGGACAGGATGAAGATGAACAACCACAAACTGCAAACAAAAGCAATGTGTGCTTCTGTAATCAAAGGAGCTGTAAAAGCAGAGCCAAAACACACTGAACATTCCCACCATCTGCTCAAAATCAAATCAACACTAACAAACCAATAGTAATCAAAACACTGAGAAATATTTACACCGCACACAAATGCACTGGCTCAACCAAAGGTGTGAGTTTGGGGGCGGGGCTATGAGTTTGCCAACCAATCAGGGAGAGAGTGTTTGGGAAACCTGTTTGAAAACACACATTATTCACAGAAACGAAACATGTTAAAGTATGCTTCAATGTGCTATTTTTCTATCCAGACCACAAAAACTACAAGGATTTGAGTTGGATGTGCCAAAAAATATTGGATTTTTGCTGCCTGTTTGAACAAAGCCTGGCTGTAACTGTGTGTGTGTGTGTGTGTGTGTGTGTGTGTGTGTGTGTGTGTGTGTGTGTGTGTGTGTGTGTGTGTGTGTGTGTGTGTGTGTGTGTGTGTGTGTGTGTGTGTGTGGATTGCAGACAGCAGCCCGATCGTACTGCTGTGGTAGAACACACTGTCACTAACCACAGACACAGGAAACCCAAAAACATCCCAGAGGAACAGCCCTGTGACAGAGAGAAACACTTACTATGAGAGAAGAGTCTCTGCCCATAGAGATCACCGTCCTGTTTACCGTCCTCAGCAGCTTCTCCATGATGATCTGAACGTGCCACTGCGTCGGGCCCTAAAACCACATGGAAGTACACCACAAATAAATTAGTTATCCACACAAGACAACAATTTCAGAACAAATGGTCGCCTTAACGGCTCTAAATCGATAGTTCAAGAAGTTATTCACCATTTATCTGGAATTACGACATAATACATAATTTACATAACACACAATGCTTATTTAAGAAAACAACCATCACAACTTTATCTCAGTTGAAAATGTCAATCAGAAGTTCATCCTGGATTACTTTAGATGGAAATAATGCCTCATCCACATCATTAGTGATAAAAATATATTTTTTAATAATTAGAGCTGTCAATTTAGGCCACGCTGGTGCGGGACATGAACGTGTTTAGAAATTAAATAACATATCAGATTTTTCATATCAACACATTTTGTCCATTCAATGACTTCCTCATTTGACACAAAGTTTGTCAGTTATCTAAATCTAAAATTAAGGAAATTACTAAAAATTTAAAAATTTACTTTTTTCAATTTATTAAAATTCGTATATTTTCTCTCCAGGGGAAAAAATATATTTTAATAAATAAATTAGGGCTGTCGATTTAAGCCATGTTCGTTTATGTAGGACATGACCTTGTGTTTATAAAACAAATAATATATTAATTTTGAATTCATTTTAAATGCATTTATTCAGTTGTTTCCTCATTCTACACAAAGTCTTTGAATTGCCTTAATTTTCAGCAGATTTTCTCATCAAATAATGATACATCCAATTATTTAGGATTAATTTGATTTATTGGAATAGCATGTCAATTTCTTTAATTTAACAATACTTTAATGAATAAAAATGAATTAATTAATTAATCAATGAATGAATCAATGAATGAATGAATCAATCAATCAATCAAATCAATCAACAATCACACAAACAAACAGATGAAAGAACGAACGCACGAACTTCATGGTCGGTATGAAATATTTATGGGCAGTAAATCGTGTTTTCTCTGCAATATTGATTAATGCTGATCATATAATGTACTTTTTAATATTTTAAATATCTTTTGAATATTGAAGCTAATAACTGTGTTGAAGTGAGTCAGTGCTGTGAGGAATCAGTGTTATCATGGTCTAACACTGCTGGAGTCATGTTTACTAGGCAAGGACAGATATACTGAATTAGTTAACACGGTAAAGAGATTTCTTCACATTCCACTGGTGTAAAAGCAAACTGCATCAGATCCATGGCT
This sequence comes from Tor tambroides, assembly GCA_021397915.2. Lineage (NCBI taxonomy): Eukaryota > Metazoa > Chordata > Actinopteri > Cypriniformes > Cyprinidae > Tor > Tor tambroides. Next base: position 2,567 of record JAFVLL020011159.1, read on the forward strand.
GCGAGCTGTCTGTGTGCATGTGTGTTTGTTAGAGGGGATCCTCATACACTCACAGTAGATCGTCAATTATTAAACAAGCTTTTCCAAGGTCCTCCCCTCAAAGGATGCTGCCAATCTCCAACCAGATGAGTGAGAGAGAGAGAGAGAGCTGCGCTCGACTGTGACGTGTGTATTACACAACACACACGCACACACTCAATTATCAAGCAAACACACACATTCAAACGATGGTTCAAAGGATGCTTCACCCACAGCACCAGGAAGTGAGGAAATCAGTGACGTACATTCATGTGCGTGTAAAGCGTGTCTTCTAGATACTATTATAGTTTTTTTTAATTAATTTTAATTACTTTATTTTTCTAATTTAAATGTACATTTCTAATTAAATTTTAGTTTTTGTTGTCATTTTTATTAGTTTTTTTTAATTATCTATAAAGTTATTTGATTCATTTCTATTTCAGTTTTAGCTATTTCAGTACATTTTATTTTTATATTTTCGGCTTTCATTTTAAACTTGAAAATTTTAGTAATTTTGTTGTGTTTTGTCATTTAGTTTTGTTTTTTAATGTCTTTTAGTTATTTTAGTTCATTTTATTTGATATTTTCTGCTTTTATTTTAGCTTTAGAATGTAATGTTTTTTTTATTTTGTTGCTTTTTTATTTTTTTTAATTCATTTAATCATTTTTATTTCAGTTTCAGTTAAGTACATTTTATTTTTATATTTTCTGCTTTTGTTTTAATTTAAAAGGATTTTTGTAGTTTTTTGTCATTTTTATTAGTTTTTTAATGTCTAAATAGTCTTTATTCATTTTTATTTCACTTTTAGTTATTTTATTACATGGTATTTTTAATATTTTCTGCTTTCCCATGAATTTTAATTGAAGTTTTTTTCATTTTGTTGTGTTATCACTTTCAGTAGTTATGTTTTTAATGTCTATACAGTTTATATTAATTTTTATTTCAGTTTTAGTTATTTTAGAACATTTTATTTTTTTCCCCTGCTTTCATTTTATTTTAGTTAAAGTTTAGTAATTTTATTACTTAATTTATTATTTAGTTTGTTTTTAATAAGTCTAAATAATTTATTAATTTTATTTCAGTTTCAGTTATTTTAGTACATCAAGTTAAACTAAATGAAAATGGGAAATGTGGCTTGAAAACTAGCTGAAATAAAATACATCTAGGTTTTTAATAAGTACTAATAAGTATATTTTATTGTATAATTTATTTCAAGTAACAAAAGTTGTTTTTTTCCTCTTTTTTTAACGATAATAACCCTTGTGTAAAGATGGGGACAGAACCAAAGTAACGGTGAGAGAATTTAATGCACAGTTTACTGTACTTCAGAGTATTTCATTGCTCTATTATTCAAAACCACTCAATATACCAAATGCACCCGGCTAAAATACTGTATGCAAATGAGACTGTTTAAAAATGCACTTATTCTAAAAGTAGCGCTAAAGGACATTTCATTTAACAGAGACGTTATGGAAGTTTTCTATTGATCAGGATGACAGTAATTGATCAAACGACGGAGAAGAGAGCAGTGCGTCTGGATATCTGCCCGGTTAAAACGCAGCCGAGCGCTGTAGAAGCCAATTAACAGTCAGAACACGAGCCAAAAATTAATTAACCGTAATTAAATAAACTCACATCTCTGAGTGGGTCACATACAGGTCATGAAAGTTGAAGGATGTAACACGAGATAAACACCCAAGCCTTTCAGTGAATATTTTACTTTAGAAGACTTTGCTTTTCCATTTTGGGGTGAAATACTCCTTTAAGAAGCAGAGAGCTCTCTGTGTGTGTGTGTGTGTGTGTGTGTGTGTTTCTCACCACGTCCTTCCTGTAAAGCACCTCCAGGATGTTGCTGAGCAGCTGGCAGCAGGAGTCCAGCTCCTCATGATTCTCCAGGTGAAGTTTGAGCTGCTCCGTCATCAAAGGCAACAGGATCTCTCTGCAGTCTACACACACACACACAGAGCAAGTGAAATAATCTCTTTACACCCTGAAGTGAGCAAACTCGCAGACCTGAAATATAAAATATATCAGCCTACTAGCCAACCTGTTTTTTTTTTTTAAAGCAATAAATAAATAATTACAGACCACATTGAAACCATGAAAATCAAGATTTTTCAAAACCACAAAATGCAGTTTTAGATTTAAAAACAAAAATCAGATCAAATAAACGACATTACATATAAACAAGAAATATTTAGTCTTCTGCACTACAGCAAACCGAATGTAAGGAAATGAGTTCATCATAATTTATATTTATCATGATAATGTATATGAAATAACAGATTTGTAAATGCAAAATTTAAAAGAACAGATTATTCTAAATTAAAAAAAAAAAAAAATTGACAAAGTAAATAGTCAGATGACAATGAAAACATGAAAACTGAAATCTCTTTAAAACTACAAAATCAAGTTATAAATAAAAGGCAAGACAAATAAATGGTGTAACATTAAACAAGAAATATATAAGCTTCTTTATTGTCTAGATGACTATCTAAATGTAAGTAAATAAGCGTCAATGATTATAAAGATAATTTGTAATAAATAATGAAAATATAGAGTTGAAAACGCTGCATTGAAAAGAACAGACTTCATTAAATATTCTAAATAAATAAACAAGTAAACAGACTACACTGAAAATGTGAAAATCTATTTTTTCTCCAATGAATAAATAAATAAATAAACATTAACAAGAAATGTAAGCTTCTAACCAAATCTAAGTAAATGAGTGCCACTGATTATAACAATTTGTAATAAAAAAGAAAGAAAATAAAAATAGATACTGCAGTTAAAAGAACTGACTATATTTTATTAAAAATATAAACAAACAAAACAAGTGTTTGTACTATGAATTGTCACGGTAATCACTTGGGAACACTTGATTTCAAAATGGCCAAATATTTTCTGATTAAAAGGCCTCAACAAAACATCTCTACACAGCAAACAGATCTCAACACACACACTTACTTGAAAGTACAGATTGACATAAGTTCCATAAATACAGGGGAAGAAATCAAATAAAAGCCATACAATCAATAAAACAGGAAGCGGGCGTGGCCCATAATCTGTCAATCAGCATGGGAGGTGGGACTTTGCGAGCGTGTGTGAGAGCTGAATCAATGTAAATCTGGTTTTCTTCAATGAGGAGTCATTACTGGAGCAAACACACACACACAGGAACTCCCGCTGGCCTTCCTGAAAGCTCATTTATCATGCTGTTCAGGCCAGTTTAAACTCCTACAAATAAATCCACACTATCCTTTTACGACCGCATGCACAATACGCTTATGCATTAAATAACTGACCTGCCCGTGAACTCTGAGACAGCACTTTACCAGGCAGAATTAAAATCAGGGTCACAGCAGAATAAATCACAGCGTCTGACATCAGCAGCGAGCCGCTTTCCTCAAACGAGGCCTGACTTCTGCTTTCCTTTTGCACAAGCTGTTCCAGGACAGAAGTCTGAGATTCCCAGGACACGCCAACAAACACACAACTAAAAACAACAGCAACGAACACAAATCCATTTATTTCGATAGTTTTCTGGTAATCTAGAAGTGTTTTAATGCAACGACTAGGTCATGAGTTTAATTCCCAGAACACACAAATGCTTATAAAAAATATTATATATCTGAAAAAAATGAATAAATGAAAGCTTAACAAAAAGTCTAGACTCAGCCTCAGACGCCGTCTGACGCACACTGCAAATAAAAGTGGAAAAAGCAGTCTCACAACTGGATTCAATCTGATTGAATGACTTTAAAGCAATTTTCAGGAGTCGGCACACAGGTTTTTAAAAGCCTGCTGAGCAAAAAAATTAATTAAAAAATTAAAAAGCACCAACCTGAAACCATGCACATTTCAGAGAAACAACAAATTTCAGAATTTTAAGTTTTTACTTTTATGTTTTTCCTGCTTTTTTTGCAGAGATATAATCAATGTATATTATATGACATGCTGGGAAATTTGATTCTGATCATGGTAATCTGCGGTCAAATGTTTCTCACATTCTCTCTTTTCTTGCATAAGAATTCAAACTCAAACTTCAACTGCTTACTTAATATTTACTTTTTTATGTGGAAATATATAGTATTAAGCTGCATCATATTTGAGTTATCACTCTGTTGAATGACGGTTATCATTGTAGAATAAAGGATTTTATATTTGTCTCTAAACATCACAGAAATAAAATAAAAAGAAGTATATAAATATAAAGGAAACAAACTAAATGATAAAAAGATAGATAAATGCATAAACATTTAAATATAAATAAATGTATCAATGAAAAATTTAATAAAAATAAAACTAATTAATTATAAGTAAATGCATACATGAAAAACTGAATAAAAACAAAAATAAACAAATTAATTAATTAAATATAAACAAATGCATAAATGAAAAATAAATAAAAATGAATGAATGAATTAACAAACAAATAAATAAAGTATATAAGTCAGTCATTCAGTCAGTCAGTAAAAACCAAGGCATGGTCAATGCAAAGATCAGCTTAGGGTGGTCCAGGTCAGCACACACGGAGTGATAGACCTCTTTCATAAGAACAGATTTTCCTTTGTTACCATCATAAAATGCAAAAGAACAATGTTTTCGCACTCCTGTTCAGTCAGACACAAAAAGTCAGTGAAAGTATAAAAAGAGTTTTTAAAGCAATGCATTTACAACCTTTCAGTTGAACGCTGATGTTACTCGCAGTCGCGTCACACGGCTAAAAACATTTATCTAGTGTCTGTGTGTTTAGAGAGGGAAAAACAGGTTACAGGAGACACGGAGAGACTGACCTAAACCTCAGTGAGCAGCTTTACTCAGACTGAAACATCGACTACAGAACCACTGGCTCCTGTAATTAAAGACTCAGGAGACCAATCACTTCTTTACATTAAATTAAAGAAGCATTTGATAAAGACGGTCATTTAGAAGCACAGTCATCCTGGCTCACATTCAGTTTTGTGTCTGACTTTTGAGGATGTATTCCAGTGGTTGAAAATGCATATGGAGACAAAAATTCTGAAAATGTTACGTATCATAAGGAAGCTGGATTAAGTGCTCTAATGTTTGGAAAGGCTTTCACACAAGTGCAATGGTGCCTTAAAATACCATCTAGGTAGGCAGCACACTAGGTTTCGGAACAGATTGAGGCTAGAAAGTGAGAGAGAGAAAAGAGAGAGAAAGAAAAGCTTTAAAAAAGTAAAAAGTTTAAATATATGCTTCATCAGGGATATTACTTGCTGTAACAAAAATAAAATAAATATTTCATAAAAAGAATAAAAAAAAACAAAATAATGCATGCATAAATGCATTAAATTGCACAAATAAATGCATATATAAATGCACGAATAAGTGCAGAAATATATAAACAAATAAATAAAGCCTTTATGCTCTAAGTCAAAAGGCACAGTCATGGTGAATTGGATGATGATGATGAAGCCAATCAGTCTGTGTTTACAAAAGTGAAATGCACATAAATCACAGGCTTTATGGGGTCCACAATTTCACACTGAAGTGTGGCACCAATTTAAACACTACATTGTACATTTTCTGAAGAAAAATGTGAGTGGTGCTCATCCTTTGTTCAGATCAGAAACCTCAAGAATAAGTGTGTTAGGAATAGTGATGCTCGTCTTGAAAAACAAGCATTAAAACTGCATATTAACATGCTGTCAAACAGAACTCAGAAATTAACTTTAAAATAACGCTCATTAGACAAACAAAACGTGAAATCCTCTGGAAACACATCATTTGCGCGAGTCAACAATCATGTGAAGTTTACATTAGCTAAATCTGTTTAGAATAAATGAAAGTTGACAAATCTGTGCTGAAGTGCAATGAACCCCCCCCCCCCCACACACACACACACGCACCCTCGTGCATTACTCAGGAAAACAACAAGAAGTGACACCAGCCGCGAGCACTCAACACATTTGTTCAGGTTAGACAGGCCCATTTGTGGGTAAATTTATTCCAGTGAATCTGCTGGCAATGGAAAGTGCGTGCTGGAGGAATCAGCAGCCACAAACACACTCTGAGACGAGCTGTCCTTCAGTGAGACACGACAAAAAGATCTACAGCTCAACTTCTCATGAGACCACTGGTGCCAAAAGCACTGGCCAGAGTTAGAAACACCAGCGGCAGGGCAGCTTTCAAAGCACTGCGACAGAGGTCTGAAGAAACTACAAACTCTAAAATTATATTATAAAAAAATAAAATTCAGCTAGGTCATTTAAAGTTAATATACATATAAAAATTCATATTGGCCAGGTCATTAAAGTTGGACAAATATTCATAATATAATATAATATATAATTTGCTGTGCATAAGAACTCTCTCACCAAAAATAATAAAATAACTAACAAAAATAATAATTATCATAACTGAACATTTATATTATATATAAATTATATATACAATTATTCATATTTCATAGATGATGTGCCCAGTCTCCAAATTTATTTTGTGTTCAATTCATTTAACAATACATACCTAATGTACCACATGCTTGTGGATTATTTCTACATTGAAATGAATCAAATTATTTATTGGTCTCATTCATTAAATCCTGGTTTCTTTGTGGCGTTTCTTACGAGAGCGAGAGAAACTGAAGCGCATGAGACAGCGCATGGACGCGTGATGAGTGATTTAATTAAGTCAGAACAGGAGACACATCCACAGATAATTACTGCTGAATGACGTGCATCTACTTACAATCTACCCGCAGAGCTGCCATATGTCACTGCTTTAACACACACACACACACACAACATCCTTACACACTGCATCATTCATGCATTCACAAACATTCATGAGAATTACCTGGATTTCTGCAAGAAATGTCTCAACACAGAACTTTCTGCAGACAATAGCATCATAATAACGGTAGATAAGCAATTAGATATGCTTCTTAAATCAGACATCAATACAATATAATGAAGTGATTCTTAACTGGTATGTTGCGACACAAAAATGAGTGCAAGGTCAGTTTCAAGAGGTTGCAATCAGCAGAGAAAAACAATACAAAATGTAACCTATTTTGACTTAAAATGTTCAGTTGCTGCCTTAAATTGACTATAATCAAACTGGTTGTACAAGTCGGTTCAACTTTATATTAAACTGACTTTAAAAATCAAGTTGAATCTCATGTAACTTATAAAAAAAACTGAAATTGCTTAATTTACTTTGATGAGTTAAAGTAATGTAAAAATTTTAAGTTGCCATATGCTGCTTACTGATCTCATAAATATATATATATATATATATATATATTATTACTCTTAACTAGTAGACATTGATGCATAAAGTAAAATAAAAAATAAAATAAAACAAAATTGTAAAGATAAATAAAATGACCAAACCAATTAAAAAAAGATAAGAATTAAATTATTTTATTTACTAAAGTTTAAATGGGAAAAAAAGATAACAATATGGGCACTGATGCACTGTTAAAATAAAATAAAATCAATTTCTATTGGGCAGGTCAAGTTAAAAAAGCATCTACCACTGCACTGTAAACATAAGGCATCATATTTTATACCATCAATAACATCAGAAGAGATGCTAAGACAAAATACCAATCACAGCGTCAGACGCAGCTCACAGCACGAAAGCCCCATCATGCAGCCGGTGTCAGACAGTGACCTTTAGAGAGAACGTGCGCGTGTGTGTGTGTACGTACCATGCTGAGTAAACAGGTCGCTGTGGACGATGTCAATCATGCAGTTCAACTTCTGCTTCACCAGACGCCCCAGAGGAACTTTGAGAATAAACTCACTGAAGAGCTTACTAGAGAGAGAGAGAGAGAGAGAGAGAGAGAGAGAGACAGAGGGGGGTCAGCACTGCTTTTACCTGAGAGTGTTTGTACATCCCTCTCTTCTCATCTTCATTTACTGTTGAAGTGACAGCTAATTTCTAAAACATGCTAAGTGCCGTGGGCTATACCTCTCTATCCTCATCTCAACACACACACACTGGAGCCCAGGGTACAACAGGAGAGCAGTGGCTCTTTTTGTGGAAAGAACTGGCACTTGAAGAAAGCGGGATGAGAGCAGTCTGGCAGACGATGACAGAATTCAGATATGGCCTCATTCTGCGTTTGTTTGGTCTCTCTCTCTCTGTGTGTGTGTGTGTGTGTGTGTGTGTGTGTGTGTGTGTTTGTTTGTTTGTTTGTTTGGGACCCGTGACCTCTCTGCTGAGCAAGCACACTTCTGTGACAATGAACTCTGAACAAACAGCGCAATGCTAACACAGTGTGTCCCAACCAGGCCTCCAGTCATTTTTTGTCCTCAATGATAGTGAAAAGTGCAAAACACATTTCCTGAAGCGGTTTTCCTGAACTGGCTCTTCCATCATTGGTCAGTCAAACAAAGTCCCATCCCAAACTCATGCTATTGCTCAGGATGCTCAACAAACAGATTCATGTTCAGATAGAGTCACAGGGTGAATCAATGACTTAAACTGTGAAAATGATAAATAAAAATAGATTATTTGCTGCATGTTGTGCCCAACCATAGGAATATTATTATTAAGGAAAGAAAACAGAAAGAGAAAGGTGAAGGAGGAAAGGAAAGAGGAAAAATGTAAATGGAACGGAAAATCAAAGTTAAAAAGAAAAAGGCAAAGAAAAGGCAAGGGCAAGGGCAGGGCAAGGCAAGGAAAGGAAAAGGAAAAGGAAAAGGAAAAGGAAAAGGAAATGGGAAAAGAAAAGAGGAAAACAATGAAATGGGAAAAGGAAAAGGAAAAAAGGAAAGTGAGTCAGAACAAATGGAAACAAGAGATAAAATAAGACAAAAGGAAAAGAAAATTAACATAAGAAAAATGGAAAGGGACAAGGAAAAGGAAAACGGGAAATAAAAAAGTGAAGGGAAATGAAGAAATAAAGAAAAAAGAGAAAGGAAAGGAAAGGAAAGAGGAAAAGAAAAAGAAAAAGGGAAAAGAGAAAGGGGATAGGAAAAAGTGAGTCAAGGAAAAAAGCAAACAAAATAGATACAGGAAAAAAGGAGAAGGAGAAGAAAAAAATTAAAAGGGAAAGGAAAATGTGAGTCAGAAATAAGGGAAATAAAGACATAAGAAAAATAAAAAAGCAAAAGGAAAGAATAAAGTCAAAAGGAAAAGAAGATGGAAAGGGAAAAGGAAATGTGAAAAAAGAAAAAGGAAATGAAAAGTAAGCCAGGAAAAGGGCAAATAAAAAACGATAAGAGAAAAAGCTGAATTAAAAGGGAAAGGAAAAATAAAAAAGAAAAGAACAAGAGAAGGGAAAATGTTAATCAAGAAACAGAAAATAATGGAGATCAGGAAAATGAAAAAGAAAATGTAAAGATAAAGGAAAAGAAAAAAGACCAAAAAAAAAAAAAGAAGAAAAAGGCAAAAGAGAGTCAGGAAATAAGGCCGTGGCAAAAGGTGAGTCAAGAAAAAAAGTGAAGTAAAAGAAATACAGAAAAGAGAAAAAGACGAGAAAGTAAAGGCCAGGTTTGCTCTCTGGTACTGGAGAGAAGTGCAGGAGACTGAAGAGACAGAGGAGGAGCTGAAATCCTCTTAACCCCACCAAACTCTCCAACACACAGAAACCAGCAGGATTAAAGAACAAGGGATGAAGACAATAGAAGAACAGAACAGAACAGAGCGAGGCTTTGCAAAGTGGGAAGAGAATTACAGCCATTCCAGTCAGGACACACAAGAGTTTCTCCAGCACATCTGAGGCCAACCAGCTCTTAACCTAAACTAATCCACCATCAGCTACTAACCAACCCATATCAGCTGACCACTAGTTAACAGATTACATGCACACTCCGTTCAACAGCTCTCAGTCTGAAACATCGCTTATCCGGCAAACACAACAACACAAATTACTCAGGGAATCTAACAAGAATCCCGCTGTTACAAAACGCCTTGTGAAAATGTCACGTCTTGGAAAATTGGTTTGGTGAGGAAAGGCCGTCATCAGCTAAACTTCAGAGACGCAGCAGGATTCATGCCATCATCTCTCACCGCGCAGTAAATTTAGCCATCGCAAGAGCCGTGTAACTCCATTATAATGCCACTCAGGGAGCAACGCATTATCCAGACCAACAGACGGGACGGGTCTCCACAGCAACGGGATCACTTTGCGCTGATTGTGTGTTGAATCTAAAGCGTGAGAGAACGACTTGAGCGGTAAAGCGATGTGGTAACTAATGACATATGAGCAAAACTCTATCGGGCAGGAAGATGTTGATGACGACCAGATCTAGTGTTTGAAACGTGTGAGGAGCATCAGACCGAAGAACTCCACTGCTCAGACCTGATTTCATTAGCAGCCTCTCAGAGTCACTTAGAGAAAGACAGACAGACAGACAGGGGAGGAGATGAAAGGCATGAGGAGAGACGGACGGGATGAGGACCAGCAGGTAGAGAGACAGGATGACATAGGAAGCAGAATGAGGAGAGAGAGACAGGGTGAGGATAACAACATTGGTTTGTGTTTGTGAGAGAGACAGAATGAGAAAAAAAGAAGACAGAATGAGGACAAAGAGAGACAAGGAGAGTGAGACGGGACCAGCAGGGAGACATGAGGAGAGAGACAGGATGAGCAACAATATTTCTTTATTTATGGAGAGGGATTTTTGTGTTTTAAAACTTAGAAAGAGATTAATTGTGATGAAATAAAATAAATAAAATTAAATTAAATAAATATTAAATTAAAAATAAAAGTAATACAATTTTACAAACTAATAAAAATAAAAAAAGGAAAACAATGAAATAAAAAGTAAAATAAAATATAAAGTAAAAAATATTTTTTAAAAATAAGGCTAATTCTAAGTCAATACAGTTAATAGCCCAATAACGTTCAAATTTCAACTGAAAAAAGATGAGGCATGATATGTAACAATATTGTTTGTGCTTGCTTTATTTATTTCAGGGAAGAAATAAATAAAGTTTGTGTTTAAATCTCAAAGACATTCCGGTATGTTTATAAAAAAATAAAACAAAACAAAACAAAATATAAAAAAGTAAAATACAATATAAAGTATAAAGTATAAAGTAAAAACTAAAACTAAACTAAACTAAACTAAACACAATTACTAGCCAAATAACAGCCAAATTTCTTAAAAGGTTGAGGCAGGATGGGCAACAATATCATTTAATTGTTTGTATTCATTAGTTTATTTTAATTTATTTATTTATGAAGGAATTTTTTGTGTTTAAATCTTATAAACATTCACTCATATGCTTATAAAACAAATTCAATTTAAATTAATTTAATTCAAATTCAAATAAACAATTCAAATAAAATAATGAAATTAAACAAAAAATAAAATAAAAAATAAAATAAAAACAGTTTTTCAATTTTTTGCTCAATCTTCAAAGACACAACACTCCATAAACTCTGCTGCAAAACTCATTTACTTTTGCCTGTGAGCAAACATGCAGTATTAAAACACACAACTAACAATAACATTAAATAAAAGTCTTTATTCAATAAAAATATAAGGATATTCACTAAAAACATGAACAATGTCTGATAAATGTCCCACCTGAGCTCCTTTGGATCAAAGACCAGTTTCAGATCATTGACGATAGTTGGGACGTATTTCAGTGCAGCACCCTAGAATTCACAAAAACATATTACCATGATCAATGCTCCAAAAATACCATCAAATACATTAAACCAGTGGTTTTCAATCCTGGTCCTGGGGACCCACTGCTCTGTGCATTTTGTATGTCTCCCTTATCTGACATATTCAATTCAGTTCATGGAGCTCTCTCCTAATGAGCTGATGATCTGAATCAGCTGTGTTACATAAGGGAGACATACAAAATGTGCAGAGCAGTGGGTCCCGAGGACCAGGATTGAAAACCACCGCATTAAACACATTGAAAAAGAGGGGAAAATCAGGGTTAGTCAGGGTTAGTTTTAGAGGATTGTGTTAATTTCTGATGAATTGTGCAGTCCAAACTCTGTAAGGATGAACAATGAGGAACCGGAGTGACTTCACGTTGTTCAAGGAACTACAAGGTGGTCATTTAATGATTATCAGAGACACAGCTGCTGAGATTCCCATCAGCCCATCTGCGCTCAGAGCAAATCCAGCTGTGCTGAAAGGCCTGAGGAGAGCACTGTCAATGAAAGATGAACTTCATGCAGAGAATTCGCTTGTGAAACACAAATACTGAAATACTCTCAAACACCCTGATCAATAACGAGAGCTCAGATGATCACTGAGCCATGATCATGTGTTTTTCCTCCTCTAACTGCTTCTCTTAACACTTAACAACACTACTGACAAATGCTCATCTAGAAATCTGAGCAATAACTTACTCTCAACCAATAAATGGTCCAAACAAGCAACTAACATTTATCATAATGTCAAATGCATTGCAGTGATTTAAATAAATAAATACTAAAAATCAACAAATGCATAAATTAAATAAATAGAAATAAAGCAACCAGCAGCATGTGAAATGCAATGCCTGAAATATGAATGAATGACCAAAGTTTATCTGAAACTGAAAGTGAAATACAAAAAAATTAATAAATAAAATATCAAATAAAATGCATGAATAATCTAAAGTTTAAGAATGTGAAACACAATGTCTATAATAAAAACAAACAAACAAACAATTAATAAAAATATAAATACAAACAAATAAGTTTCAGAATGTGAAAATACAGCCGGAAAAAAATCAGGGAGTGAAAAAGTCTGTAAAAATGAATGAATGAATGAATTTCAGAAAGTGAAACGCAGCCGTTAAAAAAAATGAATAAATAAATGAATACAATTTTTTATAAAAGTTTCAGAATATGAAATTAATTCATTTCCTCTATCAATCTAGTCAAATGTCCAGAATCTGTATGACTGACATGACAGTGTTGACACCTATCCATCTAAAACATATCAATTATTACACAAGTAGATTTTAGCAGAAAGGGAATAACTACTGATCGGTTTCTCCAGTTGATATAAATCTGTTTGGCTCTTCCAGTCCTCAAAAGGATGTTGATCTTGGTGACCTCACCTGATTTTCCAAGTAGGTTGTGTTCATGTATGTTCCTTATAGCTCCTAGAACAACATTCAATCAGATTTTTGGATTGCAGCTTCAACAGCATTTTGGTTTGTATGCGTAGTTTCAAATGTCTTTGATAGAGTTTGACAGGAACCTTGTTCCAGGATCAACAATAGATTTCAACTGAGGAAAACGTCCTACTTGGCAAAAATCAACATGTGGAAGCTTTAAAACAATAGGTTACTTGCATAACCCCGGTTCTCTGATAGCATTAAGTGAGGTGTCTCACTATGGGATACGCCCCTTCCGCGTATTCCTCAGAAGCCCTATTACATTACGCCAGCCCCAATTGGCTGGCAGACGTGACGTTGTGTCTGGGAGTGGCCTCCCCACCCCTCAGTATAAAAGGAGCGACCCAACGTCACTACGACATTCAAAACAAGCACACCTCTTCCTCGCTTCACACAGCAAGGAGGGTGATCTGGTGAGACACCTCACTTAATGCTATCAGAGAACCGGGGTTACGCAAGTAACCTATTGT
>JAFVLL020011160.1:0-30020 GCA_021397915.2 Tor tambroides
AGAACACTCTGCTTGAATAGGCATGGCAGATTTTAGACTCAGAAATAAATGCCCACTGCTATGATTGGCTAATAGTTGTGTATGTTTGACAACGTACATTCCTCATAGATGGACGCTGCTGTGAATTAGGTCAAAAAGGCATAAATAACTCAATACATATCAAAAGATCTGTAAGAAGAGATAAAGCAATAGTGACTACGTAACGAGAACAGTTACTCACACTTGTGTGTTGCGACATGTGTGTTGGTACATTCCACAAGCTGTCGTTTTGCCAGACTGCCTTCAATATAAGCTGTTTTTAGACTAACGATAAAGTTTTGACTTCTGAAACTTACAGGATGTTTTTATAGTATAATGACCTCTTGTATGTCAAAAGATCAAAGGAATTTTGGTTTCTCAATTCATGACCCTTTTAAAATGCATGAGTTAGGTTAAAGTATTTATTATAGCTGTATATGAAAACAAAATAAGTCTATGGAATAGGAGTATCCAGGGACATCATCATTTGTTTTATAAAAGCAAGTTTGGGCTTGGGTTAGTCTATAGTATGTCTAGCAAGACGATGGTCTTTGTACCCATTTAGCCAAGTAAACGTGTGTGCAAATTTTGCTAAAATTTTGAAAAATGTCTTCACAAATACGATGAAACATCAAAAAAATGACTAAAGGACATTTGAAGTGGTACATACTATTTTAAATGCTCATAAATCTGCCAAATCATGTTCTGCAAACTTCATTCACACACTGATTAAATTACTCAAAGACTGCTGTTCTTTTGGTTTTAAGGCATACTCTTCTACAGAACTCAACTCTATCATATTGCTGCTCATTTGCATCACCAATGGTCTTTGTTCTTAGACACTGGGAAGCTTTCATTGAAAAAGAATGATGTCTGGTTGCTTAGCTTCTGCAAATCAATGCGAACAGTGGGAATGTTAACAGGTTGCTGTGAGGGTAACATATAGCACTTATCATTATCTTAGTATAAGGTTTCCCAAACTGGGACAAGGGAAATACAGGGAGTTTGTGAGTTGATCACAAATGAAATCATAAATATGTAAAATTATTAAAAAAAAAAAAAAGTAAAATAATAATAATAATACACACTTATTAAAAAAATGAAAGATGCCTGCATATCACATGACCATTAACCAACATCACAGAAGCATGAACATGCAAATGTGTTGTTAAATTATTGAAATAACTTAAAATATCAGGGGGTACTTAGGTTGCGGCGAAGTTTGGGAGTCTTAGTATGACAATCATTGCTTCTATGAGAAGTTTTCACTAAAACAGCTTCAAAAATCTGTATGCGTGCAAGTAGGGGAGGGTTAGATGTAGACACTTGTTCTCTAGAGTGAACATCCTTTCAGTTGGAGGGTCATTTAAACCATATGGTACCCTAGATGGTACAGATGTCATCATTTTGTAGCTGGGCACTGTGGGGCACAGAGGATATTTCCCCTAAATGGTTATCTTCCAAAGCAAAAAAGTAAACAGGCCTTGACTTTTGAGCACCTTTTTTTGGAAAAGCAGAACATGAGTGTCACATTACCCAACAATAGTAGTCACATGATCGGCTTAAACTTAAATGTGCTTAGAGTTGTTAATAGATACAGTTTATGATATTAACAAGAGACAGGAAGGATACACTTTTTCTGTCTCAGAGGCTGCATTTGTCGGTCATTAAGGATGTGATTTCAGAAAAGTACCCAATACATTCCAAAGTCAAAAGGAAAATACAATAAATTGTGCCTCACAAGACATAAATGTCTACATTGGTTACTTTTCTGAAATGAGATAACACATGTGGCTGAAATGAGACATACTGAGAAATGTTGTGAAATATCTGAAATCTTGTGAGCTATTTGGGACATGTTTGATCTTTAAAGATGCAGTCATTTTTATGTTGTCTTGGATACCGACTGGCAGGAATTCAGCTATTTTTGACTGCTTTTTTTCACAGTCAGCCTTTATTGATGTAATTCAGATGTGAAAGTGTCCAATAACAAAGGGGTTACCAAGATCAAGTGAGTATTATTCGCCTGGTCGTGTGATCTCTATATGAAGCAAACCGATGAAAGAAAACATTTCTCAGGCTACCAATATGACTTAAGACACATTTCTCAAAAAGTACTATTCATTTATAGTGTAAAACTTTTTTTTAATGAGGGGAAAAAAAGTTCACTGACTGCACCTTTAAGGTTTTAATGTCTAGCTTCATTTTAATCCAAAGCTGCTGCTTTATTATCTCACTTCACAATTCTTTGTCCCGTCAGTGTCAAGACCAAAATAAAAATATACATTTTCTACACATTTGTGTGTACTCGCTGACAAACAAACGCCACACACACGCACACTAAAGGACATGTCCTTGGATAACCATGAGCGTTCTGCACCGGTTCACCCTTCTCAAATTGATAACAAGTTTGGAAGGAGAATGAAAAAGTAATTGATTTTCACTCTTGTCTGATCAGACAAGTGCAATGCTCAGACCTCCATTAGATTCCTATAGACCTTACAAAACCATTACATTATACAAATTGGTTAAAACTTAAATAACCAGCCATGAAATAACCACAAGTTTTACTCCTTCAGCCAATGTGCAAATTACTTTCTCAACTCGTTACAAAAGAAACAACACTGTTTTGCATGAGGTATCCCTTTTGTCCTCCTAGCTGTTTCATCACATGCCGCGAGAAGTAATTTTCTCAATAAGACAGGAGAACAGGAGCAGAGTGCCACTGAGTAATGACTCACATTAGCGGCCATACCAGCAGACAGTCTTTATCTAGGCATCTTCATCAGAGCCCCCCCGCCACCACACAGAGCTGCCTGAACTGCATCCGTCCCCCCAGCCGAGCTGTATTCACCTTGACTGAGCCAACCTTCACCTGGCCGTCCACTATGTTCAACACTCACACAAACTCCCTGGCTCACACTGAGCATTGCAGTCTGGCAATTATGAACAGAGAAAAAAAACAGCTTTTTTATTTTCATGTCTTTATTTATTTATTTCCGGCTTGAGCTTTAAGCCATTTATTATGACAGATGATTCACTCTCTTTTGTGCGAATTGCTCAAAAGCCTGAGTCGGGTGTGGAATTTGAATAAAGCTACGACATCCTTCTGCCACCCCTGATCATAAAATCCTGCCTGTGGTCTGTGTGTTCATTCATTGAGTCTCTGAGGCAACGCTAGTGAACATATGGGCGACATTTCTACGTGATTTGAGAATGTGTGTGAGTGTGCATGTGCTGATCTTCCCACACTTTGACATTTTGCACAATGGAGGTTCTTCCTTGAACATGCTGATGGTTTCGCAGAGATATGATTCAGTCACAGTCTGGATAAATATCAGCTCGTCTTGCAATATTGCAATATCACAGAGCAGACTGTGTGGCCTGGTAACACAGCTAAAAATCGGTTATAGCACCTGCTTGCATTAGCAATCACAAGCTTCTGAGGTGACAGACTATTACACTCTTCACTGTTAGCTATTTAATGCAGAGAGCATATCAGGGTCATGCATGCAAGCAACCTGTGCTCAGCTGCAGTGTATTGAGCTGATCTGTTCGAATGTATATGGAAGTGGAATTAACATGAATTAAAATTCAATGAAACTCATGCTATAACCATACATTTTCAATAGAAATATAAAGTTTGCAAAAACCAACTCTGAATGTAGGCTTGACTGAAAGCTTTGAAAAAGTTCAAAAAGCCTTGAACTTTAAAGGTTTATAGACCTTCCAAAGAGAGTTATAGAAACAGATAGATAGAAAGAGAGAATGACAGATAGACAGAAAGACAGACCAACAGATAAAAAGACAGAAAGAATGATAGTTAAAGACAGAAAAATAGATAAGTTACAGAAAAGTGTTTCTGACATTTTAAATATGGATATTTTTCTTACAAAAATGCATCGATTCGCTATAGGAGGCCTTTATTTGCCCCCTGGAGCCATGAGAGGCATATTTTATTATGGATGGATGCACTTCATTGGACTTCTTTTGGACTGCTGAAAAAAAAACACCGGCCCATTCCCATTATAAAGCTTTTAAGAGCCAGGACATTTTTTAATATAACTCCGATTGGATTCGTCTGAAAGAAGAAAGTCATATATACCTGGATGGCTTGAGGGTGAGTAAATAATGGTCTAATTTTCATTTTTGGGTGAACACCGATTGGACCTTGTTGTAGAGTGTTTCTGAAACATCTTAAACTTGTCCCCCAAATATGGTTAGACAGGTAAACACATACATACACATAAATATTGTTGGATTTCCATGTTTTATGGGGACATTCCATAGACATAATGGTTTTTATACTGTGCAAAATCCATTTTCTATCCCCATCCTTAAACCTACCCCTCACCTTCTGCTATTTTAGATTTACAAAAAACTTCATTCTGTATGATTTATAAGCTTGTTTCCTCATGGGGGCCAAAAAATGTCCCCACAAGGTCAAAATTTACTGGTATTACTATCCTTTTTATACCCATAACGTATGGACTACCAAGACACCACACGCAACATTCTTCTTAATTATTGTTGTTAATATGTTCACGATTGTTTTTAATGTGTTTTTTTATTACTGCAGGTAATTACTTCCGGGATAAACACAATTGCTGTGTTGATAAATAAAAACAGGAAATTAGAAAACAACTTGATTTTAAATGTTCTACCCACAGCAGCCTCAGATAAAGAAATAAAAATGAGATAAGTCAGTAATAAGCAGTGCTTGTGGTGATCTGAAGATGGCAATGCGTTTAATAAAAAGCTTGCTTTTTAAGCTGAAAGAGGGCTTCACCCTTGAAAAAAGTAAGGTCAATCAACTCCACATGAGCAAAAGCATACATTGACTGGGTATTGAGGTATATCTGAAAGTGAGTGAAGGATACAACATCATCCTCAGGGATTCTTTGAAAGCTAGCTTTTACATTTGGGAGAAGGAACGGGAATTGATTTAGTCACTTGTTCTGCCGCATTGACCACCACCCTGCTGTTTTTTTTCTTCCCTCAACTACTCAAATCAATGATAGCATATGTAAGGACCGTGCTGAGAGAGGGATATCTGCGACTTTTACCTCTAGTAAAAACAGATATGTCATTGATAAACTGAGTCTTGAAAACAGAAAGACAGTTATTTGCTAATACTGACTCACTACATTTGTGAACAGTAAACAAAATAACAAAGGCACAGCAGGCCTGCATACAGTGCGGGTAAAAACAGGCATTGTATGTCCTCCCACACACTGTGTAGACATTGTGCATGTTTGTGTGTTCTGGAGCTCTGAATAACATGTGTTTTTCCATGGATATGTGTGAGTTTTCGTGTCAGTCTTGCTGATGAATAGTTTAGCTTGTGTGAAGGCCATGAAACTGTTGTGATGGTGTATGACAATTTCATTCAAGGGAATCTGAATAATCAAGCAGTTATACTCATTCCATCAGTTTGTTTGTTGTTGTCGTTTGAAAGAGTTTGATTCAATGTTTCTACCAACATGAAGAGACTAATTCGCTAATTCTTCTGATCACAGTTGTAATATTAGTAGTGTATTCTATAGAACACTTTAAAGTTTCATTCATAACAGTTAACATTCAAATTGGCATATTAGAATGAAGACTTGTGCAATGGCTGATGGAAAATTTAGCTTTGCCATCATGGGAATAAATTATATTTCAAAATACAAGAGCTGTACAAGAACCTAGGTGTTATTTGAATAAAAATCGATACTTTTTTGTTTGGGTGTTTTAGTTTAGTCACAGTTTTTCTAAACAAGAACCAACCGCAACAGACGACTTTACTGTGTAGGTGAAAGCATGGTGTATCTGTATAGTTTGATTGATTTTAATGTGTCCCTAGCAATGTTAAAACCAAACCTACGCCCTTGTATACCACACAAGGCTTTGTTTCATGAGCTGAACAATTTTGTGTGGAGATCATTTGTATTCAGACTCTTTCATAAGGCTTTCAGTTTTTGTGGATTTTAAATTGGGAATCACAATGGCTGGATGGGTTTCATCAAGTGTATTCAGTGTTTGGGACTCATAATTTAGTCATTTTCAATGCGAGAATTTTCTGTAACACCAAAACACAGATGAAAGATGAATCCTCAATTTTCATTCAGGGGATGAAACATGGATCCTCAAGGGAAACCTTCATGCTTCTGTCCTATATTAATTCTGCATGTATGGCCGCTCTCATAGAGTGTAGGCAGCCTTTTATGATGCTAGAGAAAAATCTTCCTCATGTTCCCCAGCTAGCATGCTTTGAGTTTTCTTATTGACTACTACTGCATTGACTACCACAGTGCAAACATGAAGACCAAACATAAAAGATAAAGAATAAAACACCTTTTTATGGATTTCGGGTCGAAAGCAGGCGTAAATGTAACGATTTAGCTGTGTTGCTAACTTGTGCATGTGACTGCTAAATAGCTAAATTACAGAAATAATTTGAGGTAAAGATTATTTCATCAAAGACTGTTTTACTTTGTGATTGAGTACAAAACTTATCAACATCAGTGTTATCACAGCTGGGAACACTCACTCGCACACAGTGTGCAATTAGCATAATATGTGCTGTAGAAAAATTCAACCTCTGTACCGACTGCAGTTGTGCACGACTCATTCTGCTATTAGCACAGCACTCATGGTAATAGTTCCGATTTTCAGCAAGGGGAGAAAAGATAAATTAAATGAGAGACACCATTAATAAAACTCAAAAAGCCAGGTGATTCTGACTCATTTCAAACGATTTCTCAGTTTGCTAATTTGTGTTTTTTTTCTTTCATCTTTATTTGATTGCAGCATTAGCGAGCAACATGTTGGTTTAACCAACAATAATTTAGTTCTCAGCCTCCTAGTTTTTGCCATATTGTCTTAGATTTGAGTGAAATTTAAAGTCTTTTTCAATTCAGCAGCAGGCCAAAAAGGGCATTGGTTTTAGACAATTTTGGACTCTCAGTTTTCGAGCTTTCTATACTTGTCAGTCATAATCAGCTAGGTTAGACAGTCTTGCGTGTAAAGCTTTTGAAGGGATTCCTTTTATCCCCCCATTGGGGATACACAGATCAAGACCTCAAGAACTTTGTGAACTCAATATTATTTCACTGCACTTCATCTATATGTGTGATGTATAAAGAGTTGTGCTCAAACGCACTTTGTTTTGAGTAGGCCTGTACTCTCTGCTGTGTTCTGACATTTATATTGCCACAGGGAGCCACTTTCCCCCAGGCCCTGAGCTATCTGATGTTTGTTTGCAGTTATTCAAAGACAACTTTCTTTGAATAACTTTGAATATTTAGATAACTTTGATATTTGGACATTAAAATATATTCTGCAAACAAATAGGTTGTCATTTTTAATTAATAAATTCATATATGGTTGATTTTCTCTAATAATGTTCTTTGATATGTTTGGTACAGTCTTGATATTTTTAACTAAAACTAAAGCTAGGCGAAAATAGCTTTCATTAAGTATTAAATTAAAAATGTAGGCTTGTAAACACTTAAGAAAATGAGAAATGTTGCTTTGGCAGTTGAAATACTAAAATGACTAAAACAAAATAAAATAAATCAAAGCAAAACATACATTTCAAAGATAATAATAAAAATGACAAAAGCACAACTTAAAATGAAAAAATAAAGTGAAAATAAAAAAATTAAATCTAACTCAAAACATTAATAAAATCTTGAATAGTATATGAATAAGAATAAGAAAATAGCACTGGTTTGGAAAACCAAACAATAGTAATTTTAATTATTTAGTGGCTTCTGACAATTTAGTGGCATTTAATAGACAGCTACAGAAAGTACAATTAAAACACATTGTTAACTGATTAGCATATTTTCTTCACAGTTAATCAAAATGAAATTGCATTTCGTAAGTGTATGATGAATGCATTTGGCTATAAATAATGAATTGTCTCATTATGCACTATTAACTTTTAGTATTGTTTGGCAATTTAAAGCAATTATATTGATGCAAACTTAAAATCTGATCATTTTCTAGGGAGAAGAAACAGTGTCTATGTGCATCCAGATGTGATGGTGGTCTAGTAGTCAGAGTTTCTTCAAATCTGGGACACAGGATAAATACATACGCAGGGAGTTGACTCCTGAGGGATCTCTGTGGAAGCTGGGCAGGTCATGGATGTGGCGTGCAGAGTTGTTCAGTGCTGCAGCTGCTTTCTCCGGGACTCGAGTATTTCTCTGCGAAATCTCTTGCTCTGTACTATAAGCCTCCATCACAGAGGTAAGCTGTGACTTTAAATCATAGCTCTGCAGTGTCACATATTTGATGCCCTGTGAGTGTTTGGCTTCTAAGCTCCTGCGTCAGGATGGTGAAATTCTGGGACGTGGTTGAGCAATGGCTGAGTCAGAGGGGCTGGCAGGCATGGTTTTTGGGAAGGCTGACATTGGACAGTATGAGGCTGAGGACAGAACAAAGTCTTATGAGACTTAGGAGACAAATAGTGCTGTGTTTCAGCCTGTTCTCTTAGTCAAATGCAGATTTTATAAAAGGAATTGCTCATCCAAAATTAACTGTACCTTTCAGGAATGATGATTTACAGTGCAGATTTAGGACTGCCAGAGTCTTAATTAATAAGATGGCAATCAGGATGTCCGTTGCCCCCCATACTAAAGTGAATCTCACTAAATGATTTTATATCGTAAGCATAATTCCGTGATTTTTTGATTTTCGGTTTCAAAGATTAGATTGTTCTGTAGCCTATTATTAGAAAGGTCTATGTAATCAACAGAAAGTAGGGTTTCAGGATTGCTCATTAATGCTTTTCTATGCCTCTCTTTATATTCACCGTTCTGCCATTAATTGTAAGATAAATTTTTGTGGTCCCATTCTTTCTTATAGCATAAGATTTGGGTTTTGTTGGATTTGGATTGCCAGCATTTAATTCGTAATTGTGACTAAACAGATGTGAGCGGACTGTTAAGTGTATTTAGTAGCATGTGTGCCATTAGAAAATATCCTAGCAGGTCCTTAAACATCTTAAAATATATAACAAACATCTTAATTATCATTTTAAGGGGTCTTAAATTTTGGGATTAAAAAGCAGCAATTGGCATACAGGCTAATGTGACTATTAATCCTCAAAAGATAAAGATTTCATAAATTTAAATTGCTCATTGTCATTTAAAAATGTGACGCTATTGTGCATTCTCAGTTCGCAAACAATAAAAACTGTGCATTGATGCCAAACGATGGCTTATGATTGACTGTTGATGAATTATGACAATGTTTACTTTATGATGTTTATATTGTAATATATTGTAGTTGATTGAGTGCATACTTTATGTCCCGCATCTTTTTGAATGACAGCCAGCAGTAGTAAAGCATAGACATTTTAAAATAAGAGTCTCCTTTTATTTCAGGCTTGTTTAAAAGTGCTGCATTATGTATACATTCTTTTTCCTAGATATTATCGGTATTTTGGTTGCAAAATAAACTGTATCTGGCAGAGGTGAGGGCAAGTCACACATGTTCAAGTCTCAAGTGAGTCTCAGTCCCTACCATCAAGTGAGTCTCAAGTTGCTGTGCAAACAATCCGAGCTGGTCAAATCGAGTCCTGCTAAGGATCAAGTCGAATCAAGTCACAGTTCCAAACAGAAACAATACATTTTATTTTTACCGCAAGCGTATTTCTTTTTCCCTCAGAAATGAATTTTATTAATTATACATTTAAAATAATTATATTTTAAATGTAATATTTTGAATATAGAACTATAAAGTAAAACAATACTTTTAATTAC
Organism: Tor tambroides; assembly: GCA_021397915.2. NCBI lineage: Eukaryota > Metazoa > Chordata > Actinopteri > Cypriniformes > Cyprinidae > Tor > Tor tambroides. Next base: position 9,774 of record JAFVLL020011160.1, read on the forward strand.
GAAGTTACAACCACTAACAGGTGGCAACAAATCACAGTCTTAATGAGTGAGTCACAGAAGTGTTCTGTCAAATGATTCCTCAAAACAAGAATGAGTCACTGAATCACTTTCTTTTAATGCACTCTTAAATTTTTCAGCTTTTTCAGCTGAATATGTGCAAGCAATAAATTTGTACTTACAACTTAAGGATTTACAGTGAACAGTTCTGTTTTTTTCTGAGTTGTTCTAATGCCATGGTTTTATTGCACTTCCTAAAAAACTGTATTGATTTATGATTTTAAAAAATCATTGTGCATAACCTAAACCACTTCATAAGCTAAGCTATTATATTGTTTACATCTCAACAATAATGACTGTCAATTTCACCACTAAGTACCCATTTAAACATATTTTTACAGCATTATGCAAGTAACCAACTTTTTCCAGCAAGCTTGAAATGAGATGCTGCTGCCAGAATGCATCTGATCTGGGATCCTAAACAAACGAAGGCCAAGCATCATTAAAGATGATGAAGTCTTGAGAGTGACTGCAAAGAGTTTAAATAAATCAACATAAATTGCTTTTAAATACTTAGTGTTTTGGCCACATGACAACACTGAATTATGTAAATATGCTGTAGCATCAGAGATATGTAAGATTCCTTAAAACCTGTTTAATTTAGTCCACAGCTTTACTAAAAATGGCAAATGTTTGGGTGACAACATGAATTTCTACAGTATAATAAAGGTAATAAAAGTAATAAAGATCAAGTTTTGATAATTTTTTTAACCTTCTTTCACTCTTAAAGTACGCACTTTTTGACATTTAGGATTACTGTGATCTACGGATCTAGCCGTTTGGACCTAAGGTGCAGTGAGTTTTTGGTGATTTTTCAGTTTACTTTAGTTCAGCAATTATTTAGTTGAAAATACTGGAAAAATAGGATGAGCTAAAAAAGTGAGACAGGTTTTTGTGAATTCATAATGCAGCACAGTTCAAAGCTTTTTACTCCCAGAGTTTTTGTGATTGATGTATGACTTGTGGGTTCTAGTATTCACTTGAACTTTGTTAAGATCAGGTGGGACAGGTAATCAGCAAAACTGGGCCAGTGGTTTAAAATGTAAAGCAAGTACTGAATGTTCTAGAACAGTTGTATACTAGAAAAACCATGTCCTATCATTTTAAGGTGGTCAAGCAGGGCTTTTATGGTGGCTCTACCAGCCATAACAAGCTTGATCAAGGTCTAGCAGGTCAAGTAATCCAACTAATCTATCATCTAGATCAGATTGGATCAGTTAATGACCATGAATGGTACCATCAGAATGGTACCACTATTCTATACAGAGGCTTTATTTTCAGAAAAGCATTTTTGTTTTTTCAGTAAATTTATTTTGCATTTGACAATATTTGGCATTTCAGTTAGATGTAGAAAAAAAAAGAAAAAATATGAATAAAATGCATTAAAAATAATGGTTATTTAATATAACAAACCCAACACTGAAAGTTATAATTGTTTAAGCTATTAATAGTAAACTAGATTTCAGTTCCTTATTTTACTATCCCAAGTTTTGTCTGTTTGTCAGGTGTAAATCCATGCAGCTGCTGTTGGCTAAACCGCAGTTTAGCACAACTCTGCTTCTGTGCCTCATTACAGGTGACAGATTTCGCAGACACCACTCTGAGCACTCAGCATTGCATTTTATTCATTCATACAGTTCTCCATCACTGGATAGTGTATTATTTAACACATCTCTCTCGCTGTGATACAAATTGTACTTCTCTCATCCAGGAGTGGCAGCCTCTCACGGCAGTGTTTGGTATCATTCTTGCAAATGCTTCTGTAGTCTTTATCTGCCACAGCTGTAAACAGAGGTATGCCAAAAAATCAAATCCTTTTCAGTGATGCTTGTGTTGAAATTCTCTTTCATCTAGTACATTTCACTGTGGAGGCTGTATGTCCTATATCTCTTCGTAGCACAGGTCGCAGATACACAGGGACAATGGTTGCCCCTGTTAAAATGAAGGATTTAAGATTTGTGACATATGTTTGTGTGTTTCTATGTGTAACTGAGCTGCTGATGTGTGTGTAGAGGTGTGACACACACTAGGAATGCACACTCCTGTGGCTGTGTTGTGGGCCTGCAGGGACAAGCATGTGTGAAATGCCACTTTGAATCACTTTCTAATCTAATAATGCCAGCATGTTCAGTCAGTGGGACAGAGGGAGAGACAGAGAGAGGGAGACAAAGGAGATATATAAGCAGTATGGTTGTGGGTGTACTGCATATAGTACTGGTGTGTTCTCCCATGTCCTTTGGGTCTGTATACTCTGTCTCTGAGGATATACTTATGGGTTTGCAAATATATCCATCTAAAGTTGCTTGCAAGGCTTTTTATCTGCACGTTTGTGCCAGTGTAAATGGATCAGGGCACAGAGGGCACAACCTCAACTGTAGTCCATCATTTGGCAACTGGTGGGTCACAAGTCTGTTCAGAGTTTTCGTACTTTGATTTAACACTTTTGAGCCTTTTAAAAATTAACTGTTGATTTTTTTTTTTTTTTTTTTTTTGTTATTGGGTGGGCATTCTTCAACTTCAGCACTTCAATAGATTTTTTTTAATACATATAATTAAAACTAACATTTCAACTTTTTAAAAATATTTTTGTGAAAGACACCAACTTTTTACAACTATGAAAATCCATCATGAAAAAAGTATTATTTATTTATTTAATATAACTGTATTCTCTATCCTAGGGCTAGGTTGAAAATATTGATTTCATGATTTTAAAAAAAATCTGCATTTTAACGAATCAGTATTGACTCTTAAATCCCATGATCAATCTTATAGTATACACTTTTCTCAGTTGATGTATGCATTAAACTTCAGATATGAAACAAAAACATAAAACTTTAGATATGAAACAAATGATCAGGTTTTACATTTTGTGATTTTTTAAGCACAGAATTTGTCAGAAAATTAATTGTTGAAACATTACAGTATATAATTAGAATGTTTATATAAAAACATTTTATATAAAAAATGTGCAATTTAAATGTTAGTATACATTTGTATGTTTGTATGGTGTTTATTATATCTAAAAATAAACAGCAACTGAATTTAATTGTTTGGGCTTAGTTGATTATTTTAACGTTTAATATTACAATATTGTGCCAATTGAGAGGATTCCCTCTATAGTTTACAGCTTATTTCAGATTGCCTTTCCTTAGAAAAATGTATATATACCTGAAATAGTTATAATATAAAATGTGTATCAGTACCCAGCCCTATTATATGCAAAAACATGTGTTTTAACAGTTTTCTTAAAACTTACAGTGTCTGTAGCTGAATAAACAACTGGGTGTTGATATTATACTTGATATTATAGATCTTTTGCATCATCTCTTCTTTTTCAGTACCATACATCAAAATTTGATTTCTCTTCTGTAAGTAGCACACATTTATTTTTCCACCCATATAGCTTTGCTTTGAGCTTTGGGTTCTGTTCCAAAGAGATTAAATATAAATGTGACGTCACCTAAGTTACATGTAAGTTACATTTCATGACTCTAAAGTCTGTAATAATTCACAATTGCCCACTTCTGATAAGCATCACATAATTTATGGCCATTATCAAAAGAAATTTCTTCAAAAGAATTTGTGTTAGCAGGTCCTTAAGTATGAGAAGTACAGAGTAGAACGCAAGTGGATGAACCTCAGTCTGCTCATTGTGGAGATCAGCATGTGGCAAGTGTAGTGGAATGTGAGGCAAAGAACAATAAATGGTTGTTGACAGGGTGGAGGTCGAACTGGGAGTAGACTTTATTCAATAGAGGTTTAAAAACACCGACACTGTATAGGGAAACACAGTGGAGTAAGTTGCAACTCACTAAGTTTCTTGACAGCTCCCGCTTTCTGTTATTGCGGTACTTACAGTTGAGAATTTGTGATGTTTCTTTTAAAATGTAAAATAAAAACAGGCGTTCACATTTATATAGTCTTAAGTTTTATTTGATGCTCTGTTTTACAATATGACTTTCACTGTCTTTGCCTGCAGAACATTCAGCCTTCTGGAAGTCAGATACATAAAGCATTTTGTTATTCCTTCTACAGACTATCCCCCCCCCCAGAACTACTTTTTGTCATTTGTTTAGTTATTTCATGGCAAGCAGGCCAACACTGCACTGCACAGGCAAAATGATGCCAACACTGGTGAAAATTTGACTTATGACTGATTTTGACAATTTTTCACATTCCATTTTTCTCAAAATCTGAGCATAGCTGAGCCTGTCATAGGACAGATCATAACCTGAAAGACCTGATTTTGGTCATAACTCAGTTTTGACACTGTAAGTGCATTTTCCCTTTGCTGTACACTTAAACAGGTACCTGCTTTTTGACAGCCTAGTCCAGGGGTGGGCAATTTACGGCACGCGTGCCAACAGTGGAAATGCGAGCAATAGGGAAAACTGCATACTGACGTACGTTTTGAGGTAATAATTTCTCATAGTCACACAGCTTGTTAGGAGCTATAAATACTATTAAAGTGTGAGAATTAATTTGCGTGACCACTGTGCATATGAGGCGCTTCAGATCAAAGCCTCAGTGGTCTAACAGCACTCGTCAATGTCAAAATAGTTGAGATGGCCAATCAAATCAAAGTATGTGGGGTTTACTCCACAGAAGCAGAGCACGAATTCCAGTGTGAAGCATCGGTTTAACGTTGAAAGAGAGCGAGGTAAGATAAAGCTACAAATCATTTAAAATCATCAGAATTTCTGCAGAATATGGCACTGATAATGTCGAAGAGACAATTTTTTAATCGATTATGGCTATCAAATTTGATCTCCTTCTGTTGATTCAAGCCTGAAAGGTTATATGCAATGTTTGGCATTGTAAAACAGTCTGTTAAACAGTCTGACAGTCTGTTAAAACACCAAAAGAAGACATTTAACTTTCATTTTAATAGTTCAAGGTAAACTAAAGATGCTTGAGCTAATTTAGTTTAATCTCAGTTCCTTTTAAATGATTAAAGTATTGCTTATGCTTCTGATGTGTATGCAGGCTGAGGTGGCAGTCATTAAGTTGTCCAGCTTGGATAGTTTGTGCCTTTTAATCACATAATACAACGGAACTCATTTCTGTTTAAGAGTGCAGCTGTTCTTCCGGTGAATTTTGCTGCCGTTTAATTAGTCTAATTCCTACCTTCTTAAATTTTCAAAAACAACAACAACACCTCATTACAAAGCCAGTATATACATGGCAACGTAGAGGCGTACTATGAAATGCATATGGCATAATGAATGGTAGTCAGGGTCATTCTTAAACAGGCTCAAAGTATAATACATTTATTCATTCTATAGCCTGGACCAGGGGTCAGGGTTTTGTAACATTTGTTCCATTTTAATAACAATGTAAAAGCCTACTGTGAAATATGTGCAAAATCAGTGGCAGATCAGGTCTCTTTAAGTATAATACATTTCATTCATTCAAAAGCATAAACCAGGCATCAGGACTTCTAACTTATTTATTTAATGCTACCCTTTTGTCCTATATCCATTTGATGCTACATGACTTACTTTCTTCTTTGGAACACAAAATATGATATTTTAAAGTATGTGTTTTTCCATGCAGTGTAAGTCAATGGAGTCCAATTTTGTTTGAACTCCAACATTGTTTAAAATATCTGCTTCTGGGTTCCAGCAGAAAGAAAGACAGCTTTGGAACTAGGGCTGGATAATATAGCAAAAGGTTTACAGTATACCTCTATTTTTCCTGATTTTGAGGAAAAATAATCTGAAAAGTCTTTTTTTTGCCCCTATGAAACATTACCAGAATAGAACAGCTGTCGTGACAAAGTAGATAAAAATTGTTTACTGCAAAATCTACACTAACTGTAATGACTGGTCAGAGACGTGTGGATCCATTTGCAGTATAATTTATTAAACAGAGGCAGAGTCAAACAGGCAATGGTCAGAGGGCAAAAACAAGAATGTCAGAGGCAGAGCAGAGACGTAAACAGTACCAGGCAGACGTCGGGGCAACAAGCAGAGGTTCTGAGTTCCAAGGCAAGGCAGTCCGGGGTCAAACACAAGAGATACAATCAGAAGATAAGGTAAACGCTCAGTAATGTCAGCCAGAGCAAGGACAAGACTTCGCAGTGAATGAGACTGAGGACGCTAGTTAAATAGGCCAGGTAACGAGCCACACCTGGGCAGGTGATCAGTAGCAGAGTGGGGTTATGGGAAATGGAGTCCGTAAAGGAGTTAGTACTCCGGTGAGGGTGCCCTCCGGTGGCCATCGGAGAGAGCCACAGAGGTCTGATTCATGACACTAACACTAAAAATCAGCACTATAGGGTCATTCCGTGTCAAATCAACCAAATTTTAGAAACTTCCCCTGCTCAAATTTTTGATTTCGCTATTATTTTTTCTGAAGAAAGAAAAACATGTATAATGATGAAAGCCAAAATGTTAAATGTTATGGATGAATATTTACACATTTTCAATGGTCAAAAACCCAATGTGGGTCAATTTGCAAAAATATGATGCTTCTTTTCTTTTAAAGAGGAATGTCTGTATCTCATTTCCTTCTGTCAAAACAACTGCATTGAACATACCTGTCTGAGTGCCATACATATTGTTTTTCCAAAGTTTGCATGCCTATAACTAATTTTAGATTTTAGTTCTTAATAAACTTTTCTTTCAGAATCTACATTTTCAAGGCCCTACATTATTCAGTCCTGGAGATATGGGCATCTCGATGAGGCTCCATTTCCAGATATTACCCATTTTCAGTGCTTGAAAACCAAATGTTGGACACTTTACATACAGCTAATAATGATTGTTTTAAAGCGAAATGTCTGAAGAATAAGTAATGCTGAAACTAGAAATGTGTCTTGTTTCCTTCTTTCAAAACATTTGTATAGGACATACCTGTTTGAGTGTCATAAATATTATTTTTTCCCAAAATTTGCATGCCTGTAACTAAAGAAATTATCTTAAGAAGTTATCTTAATATGATTTTAGATCCGATCCCGCACTAGCCGACTGAGGGATAGCTTTTTTCCTCAGGCTATCAGGCTAATGAACAGTCAGAACTAATACACTCTACAGCATACTCCCACCTTACGGTATGCCACACACTGCACTTTAACTCCAATACAGTTCAAACTGGACTACACGCACACACTGCACTAATACAACAATCTATCTGCTTCCACTGGATACCATCCAATGCACATCCATGACATTTGCATATCCAGCTTAGGTATAATCTGCTGCACCTTCGCATATTATTTTGTGTGTGTGTGTGTGTATATGTGTGTATATAGTGTGTGTATATGTGTACATAACGTAGAATGTGTACATACGGTGTATAATGTGTATTGATAACTGTAAGTATGTCTAATAGTACACTGTGTGTACTGAGTATATGTATGTGTATATTACACATTTTCATCTGTATAAGTCTGTAAGTATGAAATGGTAATGTCTATATGTAAATTGTTTCTGCACTGTCTGGAGCACGCTCTCAAGAATTTCACTCACCAAAGCACATGTGCTGTGGTGATGTGACAATAAAAGTGATTTGATTTGATTTGATTTGATTTTGGTTCCTAAGAAACTTTTCTTTTGGAATCTTAATTTTTAAGGCCCTGTATGGTTTAATCCCAGAGATATTGAGATCTCAGCGCAGCTCCATGTCCAAATTTAGTATCCTACCCATTTTCAGTTGTCAAAAACCAAATGTGGTTTTGTGTTTATCACTGTTGACAATGCAAATAGGCAAATATTAACAGTAACCCAGGGTTTAGGAAAGTACAGTGTGACACGTCAGACTATGAATGACCAGGAATAATTATTAACTGTAGGTAAAGTATGAACAGTGTGAAATGCAAAATAAGATTACCCAGGATCCCATTTACTTAGGGTTTAGAATTACCCAGTGTTAATTATTTCAAGTGTAAGAGGCCATCAGTGTTTGAGGTACTATCAGTGATTCTGCCAAATATGCCCTTTATCAGTACTACTTCGATCTATAACTATGCTTCACATTTTACAACAATGCAAAAGATAAAGAAATTCTAATAATTAATCCAGCTGAGGTAAATCTTGGTTTATCGATGTGAATGGAATGTGTGGCGAAAGCAATCACATTTCCCTGTAAGGCATGGGATTTGTTTAAACCGTTGCAGTACTGCATGCTTAAACTCTTGGTAGCTTCAGAAGATGTTAAAATGAACAAAATCCCTTCTTCCAAATATCTCTGAAACTGATTCAAATATAGAATCTTATGAATAGATTACAGAGAGCAAGGTAATGTGCCTCAAATTGACCATTCAGTGCATTTTTATCACCCAGACAGGTATGTTCTATGCAATTGTTTTGATAGAAGGAAACAAGATACAATTCTAATTTCAACATTTATTCTTCAGACATTGTTCTTTAGATAAAATAAGTATCAGCTGTATACATAGTGACCAACATTTGGTTTTCAACCACTGAAAATGGGTAAAATTGAACCATCTGGACATAGTGCCTCAAATTAAGATTCCAAAAGAGAAGTTCATTAAGAACTATAATCTATTGCGATATCTTTAATACTTCTTGAGTTATAGGCACGCAAACTTTGGAAAAAGAATATTTATGGCACTCAGACAGGTATGTTTCATGCAGTTGTCTTGACAGAAGGAAATGAGATACACCTCTAGTTTCAACATTATTTGTTCTTCATATATTCCTCTTTAAAAGAAATGAAGTCTCATATTTTTGAAAATTGACCCACATTTAGTTTTTGACCACTGAAAATGTGTACAATTTAACAATTTACCCCTGGAGCCATATTGAAATTCCAATATCTCTGGAACCGAACCGCGTAGAGCCTTAAAAATGAAGATGCCAAAAGGAAAGTTTGTTAAAACCCAATATCTAAAAGGGCATTAAAATATCTTTAATACTTCTTGAGTTACAGACATGCAAACTTTGGAGTAAAAAACTTGAAAAGTGCTGTTTCCCCATTTTTTAATGGTCACCATTGGCACATAATGCAACAAAGATTGCTAAAGTCAACAGATTTTACTAACAGACCTACCAATCTCTGTGTAAAAATAACATTATGATGCTGCCATCTTTCTGAAGTCATTTTTACCCCCTTGTAATTTGGCTCTGAATCTCAGTTGAAAATGGACATTTTGACCGCCCTCTACAAAATAGTGGATTACCCAGTAAATATTCACCCATGACATTTAATATTTTGGCTTTTGTTTTGTTTTGTTTTGTTGATCTCATTGTGAAAGTGGACGTGCTACCATCTTGTTTGTTTGCTTGATTATTTGTTGACTGCAGCCACTGACTATTCAAACACGGTGCTTTGGTGCTATTCAGGTCTGCTTTCAAAAGAATGCAAATTTCACCCGACATCTGGCGGGAACCAGACATTGACTAGGCATTTAGTTATCAAAATGCCATGTTTTCGAGGCTTTAGTCATGAGAATAGTAATGATGGGATATAGTAATATTATACAGTCACATAGCTTGTGAAGCGACCTTGAACCGCATCTGCACTAAAAACACATTCCAGCTATGATAAATAGATAATTATGTCTCTTTGAACATTGAATAAATGGATTCTTTAAGGCACACGGAATGACTCTGATATTAAAGCACATTGCTCAGAGTGTTACGGCGGTTTTAGTCGATGATCACAAAAGAACAATTTACCAGCTCTGCAGAGAAATAGCAAAACCAAAGCAATGCAAACATAAACGTTCACAAAAGGGAACAATGGTCATTAGATTGCAAAACTGCCTTCCTGTTTATGAAATGATTCTCAAAGGCATCTCATGAATAAAAGTCTTCCTTGTTGCAGCTTTTTGAGTTATAGCCTCTCCCCTTTCAGATATAAGGTTCATTTATCCGAACATAACAGCACACATCTATTATTTTTGTATAGTGTCATTTAACGTCTTTATGAATGTTAATATATCGTTTGAATGCTGCAACAAAGTCGTTAAGTATAATTAGATTCTATTAAGTCGTCTGCTGTTTGCACTTAGACGTACCATCCATTTCAAGGCCTAAATGTTGTCATGCACACATGGTGCCAGGACAGTGCAGGACATTAGCATTTCAAAAATCCTGCATCTGAGTCACAATTAATTATGCATTTAATTGGCATTGCTGAGACCTCTTTGTTAAACTGTTCAATGTAGCACCATTTTCATCTTTTTTATATTTTCTCTTCTTTTTTTGACTGAAATCAGTAAAAAGAAAGCAGTAAGGTCATCTTTAGGGAGTAAAAAACCTGGAAACCAATTGGAATAGTACATGCTGCAACCCATCAAAGCTTTGAAGGATGCAGCCTTAAAAATCCAGTTGCTTTCTTTCACATGGAGCTTGCAATTTTTCTCCCAAGCAAGATCTAAAGAATTTTCTATAGATGAGTTGTTTGGCCCTGTAGGATAATAAAAGTGATACTGTAAAAAGGCTCAGAGTCATACAGTGGAAGATTTAGAGGGGCGTCGGATGTGTCAGAGAGAATGTCAGAGCTAAATCAAAGAGAATTCAGCAAGAGAGTATGACCAACTGAGTCAACAGCATCTAAATGAAAATCAGTGTTGAGAGAGAAGACGAGAGATGGAATGAGAGAGAAAGGGAGGGGCCAGAGGGAGGGATAGAAGAGACAAATAGACTTTCTCAACTTGGAGAGCGATAGAGCCGCCGTTCAGTGTAAGAGGGATTTATGGCCCAATGAACGAGTTCTCTAGGGAGGATCCATCCTCACAACTATGGCCCAAAAAGATGGGTCAGCTGCACGTCGATAAGTCACTGGAGACCAGACTCGTGTGTGCGCAGGTTAAAGAAAGAAAAAAAGATGGCAAACTTCGTCTATCTATTGTTCTATCAATCTATATACCGTTCAATCTATTGTTCAGTCAGTTGTTCTATTTATATGTATTGTTCTGTTGTTCTTTTTGTGTATCATTATGTCACTTGTTCTATTCTGTTCTTATCTATCTATCTATCTACCTACCTATCTATCTATCTATCTATCTATCTATCTATCTATCTATCTATCGTTCTATCTATCGTTCTATCTATCGTTCTATCGTTCTAACGCTCAGTCATTCTATCTATCTATCTATCTATCTATCTATCTATCTATCTATCTATCTATCTATCTATCTATCGTTCTAACATTCAGTCGTTCAGTCTATTTATCTATCTATCTATCTATCTATCTATCTATCTATCTATCTATCTAGATAGATAGATAGATAGATAGATAGATAGTCTGTTGTTCTATCTGTTGCACTTTCCTCTATATTGTTCTTTCTAGCTTTCTATCATTCATTCTATCTGTTGCTGCATTGTTCTATCGTTTTGTCATTCTTTCTTTTTTATCTATCAGTCTGATCTTTTCTATTGTCTTTGTCTTTCTATCTCTTGTTCTATTTTTTTGTCTTAATCTATTGTTCATTCTGTCTTTTTCATCCATTGTTCTGTCTTTCTGTCTGTCATTCCGTCTTTCTATCTGTTTATATCATTCTCTTTCTAAGGCCTATAAACCTTCAAAGTTCAAGGCTATTTGAACTTTTTCATCTATCTATCTATCTATCTATCTATCTATCTATCTGCATGAATGATGATGATTGTGTCTCAGATGAAAATGCCTGACCCCTGCTGGTTGTAAATGGTCAGTGCTTGTTATTACCCTACAGCAGATTGCGTCCCCTCCTCCATAGTGTCTTCTCTGGACATCTTTGTCTCACGCTGATCTCGCCGATACCAGCTGGGTCTCTCAGACTCTCCACAGACCACAGTTTGAGAGAACCCATATCTGTTTCTGTTTGCTTCTGTGAATGCTCTGTACATCTGATTGTGTACACTTTTGGTGCGTGTTTATTCTGGACTGTAAAACACTCAGCGGGAATAGCCAGACTTTTCAAGTCAGAGGTCTTGTTTCTAACCTGCATGGAGTGCTTTCTCTCTCTCTCCGGCTCTGATGCTGAAGGAGGAAAGCCCTCGTTCAAAAGGGCTACTCTTCCTAGCGCTCTTTCTTAATTCAGGAGAGTGGTAATCCTTAGTGACAGGCATCTATTACAGCTGCCGTGACAATCTGTCACTCACAGCCACCATGGTAACTACACTCTCTGAAGATGCATTAGAGGGCCTCCCGCCCCAGCGACTCATTGTGACATCATTAACTAAGAGGGCTCTTTGATTAAGAGGTTTCTGAGCAGAAGGGACAGAGTGAACTTGGGGAGAGGCAAGCTCATCATGTTATACTGCAGTGAAATCATTTCATCATATTGCAGGCTGACACAATATTACATCAAAATGTATGTACTTGTTTGAAATTACATGCAACTTTTGTAACAACTAAACTACATTTTGAAACTACTATTGAATTTAACCACAGCTGGTCCAAAATTCTGCATTTAGAGTGCATACAAGATCCAAGAGACCTTATTAGATTCAAGCTCCAAGCTTTCACATTTTTAAAATATATATGAAGTTAAAACTCACCAAGCACCAAATGCAAGTAAAATCAATGTTGGGGAGTATATGAAACAGTGTTACTTGGCAGTTTTTTATTAACTGTAATAATGCCTGAGAATGCAATATGATCTGGCGCGATTATCAAATCTCAATGACTGTGTTGTAATTACATAAATATTTAATTAAAAGTGAAGTTTCCCTGCAGTTTTTGGCCAAAATAAAAACCTTATGGTTTAATTGTTTGAAAACAAAGAAAAAACAACCATAAATATTAGTATATTAATATTGTGTGTTGTGTATAATATTGTACTGTTGTTATATAATAATAATAATAATAATAATTATTATTATTATTATTATAGTTGTATTATAGTGATTCTTTATTGATTTTATTTTTATAATTTGATTTAATAATTATAATTATAATTATATTTATATTAATTTCAATTACTGTAGTGGTATTATAGTGATTATTTATTCTATTTTTATAATTTGGTTAAATAATCATAATAATAATAATAATAATGCAAATTGCATTTAGATGTGTTTGCCTAATTTGTTTTGCCTGTTTTTAAATGAAATAATGCACATACAGTTTCATGTCTGTACAATATATAAAATATTTATGGCTTGTAAATTTTCTCAAGCCATCAACCATTTTTAAGTTGTCAATAGCATATGTAACCCTGGACCACAAAACCAGTCTTAAGTCGCTGGGGTATATTTGTAGCAATAGCCAAAAATACTTTGTATGTGTCAGAATTATTGATTTTTCTTTTATGCCAAAAATCATTAGGACATTACAGTTTTTCTCAGTCGCTTTGGTGCATTTCTCACATCACTATTTACATTTGCACAACATTTAGTTCAACCTCCACAACATTTAGTCATTTGTGCACATCATAGTAGCAGTTTCTCATTCCTTCCAACAAACTGCAAATGCTTTTGGACATGCATCAATTGCTTTCATACAACTCTCGGCTGTTTTATAACATTATCATTTGCTTATGTCATGTCAGTCAAAATTAACTAAACTTGCGAATGCTGAATAGTCATTCCATATAAAACTAATAGTCCTCATTTCATTGCTTGAGTCATTACATACAAAAATGTTGAACTAGTTGTCAAAATCTGTCAAACAAATTTTATAAAAAATTTTAAATCTTTTTTTTCCTGAAAATGTCTCCTAAATTGAACAGTTTCTCTCAGGTGAACCTCAGTCATACTGAGATGAGAAGGGCGTGAAGCATTAGTTGCAACTAATGATAAGCCACTTTCACAATCACTCAGAGCTGAATCCCATAAACCCCACTTCACAAGCATATAAGAACCTAAGCAGGACATAGTGTACCATTTCACAATACTGTGACACAGAATGGAAGGTCAGCCTCGTGGAAGAGGGGTGAGGGTGCGGGGAGGAAGGGGACAAAACAGGGGAAGAGGAAGAAGAGGCCAAGTACATAGGCGGATTCCCGATGAAATCAGGGCTACAATTGTGGATCATGTTGTCAATCACGGCCTCACAATGGCTGAGGCTGGTCGAAGGGTGCAGCCAAATGTTGGGAGAACCACTGTAAATTCAATTATTCAAACATTTCGTCGGGAGAACAGGTGTGTATAAATGGACAGTAATTCAGCACCAAACAATCTGCACTGCACTACTGTCATTGTGTCATACATGAAGCTTGCAGTGGGACAAGAACTTGTCACTTTTTACATTTTACATTTAGACTTACAGCTTTACTGCATCACAGATTTAGTGTATTGTAGTGTTACAGTAAAGATTTGCCATATTTACTGTCATTTTACTCTGCACCACATAGGATTGCAAGGACAACCTTGCATAGGTGGAAGAGGGGCCCTTTTACTCCGTAACAAGAGGGAAGCCATTTGTGCAATGGTGATTGCAAACAATGCCATAAGGTTGAGAGAGATACAAAGTGCTGTTATAGAGGATGACAACGCTTTGAATATTGAATCCGCTTCAGTCGTCAAACTGATATACCAGAGAAATGAAATGCGTATGAAACAATTGTACAATGTGCCATTTGAACGGAACAGCGACAGAGTGAAGGAGATCCACACAGTATGTACAGGTAAAACATGTATGTGTTCTATGCATAATCTAATGTTCAGTGCTGTAAACTGTTACTTTGTGTAGTGTCATGCACTACACTTACATGACAGTTCTGTGTATGTGTATTCACAGTGCATACTGTACAATATGTTGTCCAAAATGCATTGTTACACAGGAAAAGTTGTTATAGTTTTTCTCGCTCCCTCTTCTGTAATAAAGCGTGTACTGGAGCTGGAGGCCAGGGAACCGCTGCACACATTCATATACCTTGATGAGGCGGGTTTCAATCTGGCAAAAGGTAGAAGACGTGGAAGGAATCGCATTGGACAGAGAGCAACCATTGATGTCCCAGGCCAACGAGGAGGGAATATTACTATGTGTGCAGCCATCTCAGAAAACGGCGTCCTCACCCATATACCCCGTCTTGGTCCATACAACACACAACATCTGCTGACTTTTTTAGACACTCTTTACAGGGACATAATCCCTGAGAATGAGAGGGGTCTAACTGGAGACCATCTGAATAAGCATGTTGTTGTTTGGGATAATGTGCGTTTTCACCACTCAGATGTTGTCAGACAGTGGTTTGCAGCACATGATAGGATGTTGGTGTGAACATTCCTCCTCCTACCACCATTCCTAAATCCAATAGAGGAAATTTTCTTCCTGGAGGTGGAAGGTATATGACTGGCATCCACATACCCTAAATGGCCCTGCTAGTGGCCATGGATGAAAGATGTGATGACATCACAGCAGAGCCCTGCAGAGGGTGACTCGCCACTCGAGAAGATACTTTCCCTGCTGCATTAAAAGAGATGATATTCACGATGTAGATGAAACCATGTGGCCAGACAGAGAGGAACGCCTGGATGTGCATGAATGATTTCGCAGTACTATGTATGTTGTATACTGTGTTCCAATATGTACTGCAATATTGTTTACAGTTGTGCAGAGCTCTACCCAAAGGGAGTTTATGTTTGTTGTGTGTATAGCATTATTCCTGCACAATGCTGTGGAATGTAATGAATTGCAAAGAGCATGTGCAGTAAAAATGTGAAACATACATATTCAGTGTCTTGTACTCAGATACCTCACTAAATACAGTAATGCTCCAACTTTACCGTAGTTTTCAAATGGCTGTGCAAATAGTATATAGTGCTGTCTTGAGCATCTTTCATAGCGTCACCAAAATCTGACTTTTTAATGGGAAACATTTACAGAGTAAACTGTCATAATGAAACATGACAAGCTTTCATTTGACTATCTTTGTCTGCAAACAATGGTGTCAGGACTTTTCATCTTGATGACACTGACACTTTCATTGAGCACAACATTTTCGCTTTGAGGAATGAGCTATCCATTTTGAGCAAGGACACAGGCTTTTGGCATATGTTACTTCTTAAACTAGGTTTTGCAGTTTGTACTAATTGTTTTGAGAAATGCATTAACTGTTGTGCAAATGTAAATAGTGATGTGAGAAATGCACCAAAGCGACTGAGAAAAACTGTAAGTAAAGATCATGTTCCATGAAGATATTTAGCAAATTTCCTACTGTAAATATATCAAAACTTAATTTTTTATTAGTAATATGCATTGCTAAGAACTTCATTTGGACAACTTTAAAGGTGCTTTTCTCAATATTTTTTTGTTTTTTGCACCCTCAGATTCCAGATTTTCAAATAGTTGTATCTTGGCCAAATATTGTCCTATCCTAATAAACCATACATCAATGGAAAGCTTATTTATTAAGCGTTCAGATGATGCATAAATCTCAATTTTGAAAAAATTGACTTATGACTGGTTTTGTGGTCCAGGGTCACATATGTTTTGCATCTTTAGTAATTATTTATATGTGTATCTTTATTATGGTTAAGAATTATTAAAAATCATTTTTTAATTGTTGCTTTTCCTTTTCCTTTGTTACTTGTTTATGTTTTGTTTTTCCTTTTATTTTAATTTTTAAAAAATATATTTTAAAACATTTTGAGATGTATTTAATGTATGACAGTTGCTTTAAAGGTAAATGTATTATTATTATTTCTGTTATTTTTTCCAAGCCTGGGCATCTGATATTTTGTGCATCATGTTGTATTTATCATTTCTAAAGCTTTTAGAAAGCTTTCCCCACCAGTATGTTAGAGAAAAAGCATTCTGTTTTCTCGTGTGTATGTAAATGTGTGGGTTTGTGTGAATGTGGGTGGATCTCAGTCCAGTCTCAAGTGCAATGGCAAAAAAGACTCTTCCCTTTGAACAGACGGAATCTCTTCCAATCTCTCGAATGCAATTATGTTATTCTGGCAAGGCTCGCCATAAACGATGGATCCAGTTCAATTCAAGGTCAACTGTACCCAAAGATTAAGAAATGACCCGAGAGAAAGTGATTACTCCATTGCACAGACTAATAAGACATTAACCCAACAGAGGATTGCCTTCCTTTAATGGCACAATCTCTTTCATTTTATTTTGTCAATGGCTTCAATAATTCTTTTATAGAACCGGCTTGCTATTTAAATCCGTGTGGTAACTCACAAATAAATGTTTAGATGTATGCTGACAGTCCTGTCATTTACAATGTCTATTCCAGTGGTATTGGTTTCATTTGCTCTGCTGAGGAAAAGAGATCCAATACATTGGGAATATTGTGCTCATGATGTTACACAGTCCATGTCTCTTTTACTGAGGCTCAAAATCATTCAGTATTGTGTTATAAACAGGATTTTTCCATCTCAAAACTGATGCTGAGTGAAGAAGAATTTCTGTGCTCTTAAATGTGTTATTGACTTCATGTCATCCGGTGTTGAGATCTTATGTAAATATTTGCATCTTCCACATAAGGAACTGCACCACTGGTGGTATCTTGTTCTCATCTGATGTACCTGCTTTTCTCTTCTTCTCTCACTCTCGCCCTGTCAATCACTCTTTTGTTTCCCCTTGGTGCTCCGGTTGACAAACAAAGGCATCCATGTGCCCTGTTTTCCTAGTTTCGCACCATGTTCTCCCTGAGCTTCTATCCTATTAGAAGGAGGTCATATATGAGGTCATCACACACTTAATTGTCTCTGCTCCTGCAGAAATGTCCACCTGTCAATCAGAGCGTAGAAGTGTCCAAATCCACCCCAGGTCACACTCACGGTGGGTGTGCGTTCACAGTCTAGTGCCCCCCAGAGGAAAGGGTTTTTATAAAGTTTCTTATTGATTGATTGCAGAGGGATCTGCTTGAATGAGGGCTTTAACCTTCTTCTGTATTGTGTGTTAAGTGATCTGTTTTTGTGGGTTTTTGTGCTTTTGTGTGTGTACAGTATTTTGTGATTATGCAATTTTCCTAAGATGGCAAGATGCCTGGGTTTATCCAGATTTCATGAGGTGTGTCTTTGTAAATAAACCATGGCTACTGTCTTTATTGTTTGTGGTTTTCAATTGGATAACACTGCAGAAAAAGAAAGCCGTTTCTTCAATACTGCAGGTTAATTTGCAGATACTTCATTGTAGAATGTGTTTAAGCAAATAATGTATCTGGTTACCATGACGATAACTTCACAAGCTTGTTTCTGCTCCCTACAGTTCTCTTGGTGCAAGCGGCTTTTAACGAAAAGCCTAAACAAAAATGTGTTTTAACATCAAGTTGAAAGAAGCCCATCCATTTATTTGTACAAGATGTGAAAATGCAAGTAAGACACTTTCACTGTAAAAGTTCAATTTACTTCACTGATGGAAGTTAACTGGGCAGAATTTTCTTCTGACAATGTTATATATTGAATTGGTGTCATAGTTTTATGCTGATATATTTATGTTTATGAAATATTTAAAGTCTGAAAACTACAGACTTTTCTTTGGTGATGTATGCTTTACTTCTCCAACCATTTAAAGGGTTCACCTAAAAAAAGTTGTTGTTTTTTTCTGTTAAATCAAAAAAATATATATTTTGAGGAATGTTGGCAACAAAACAGTTTATGGTAGCCATTGATTTCCATAATATTTTTTTGCATACCATGGAAGCCAATGGCTACCATCAACTGCTTGGTTCCTAGCATTCCTCAAAATATCTTTTGTGTTTAGAAAGAAACTCATATTGATTTGGAAGTTGAGGCTGAGTAAATGATGACAACATTTTGAGAAAACTATCACTTTAAGACCTGTTTGCACCCACATTCATTTTTGCATGAAAATTCTGTCCAATTTTTTTTTACATGCAATTTGTCTTTTCAGACCAGTTTGTTACAAATGACAATGAAAATGCAGTTTCCTTCGCTGACAGGTGGTGGTGCTTATAGAAAAACAAAAATACCCCACAAAATGCTGCGAAATGTTCCCTGTCTGACACCCATTTATCATGGGGAAGAAATTAAGTGAAAAGGTATTCAAATTTTTACAACAGCCATTGAGATTTTTGTATTAACAATGTGTTTATCAAACAACACCAAATACAAGAGTACAGAGACAGAAGAGCCGATTCCGTTTTTTTATCGTACTATTCATTGTCGCTTAGTGTAGTCTGTTTGAGAACACTACCAATTTGTAGTTTTATTAAACAGCAGTTTCTCTGTATTTGATATCATCTGTGGTTGAGCAGTTTTATTCGCATTGCGATGAAAAAATATTTAGAACACCTCTCCGTAAAAAAACTGTTGCATTGATGGCATGCAAAAGTTTTTGCTGGTCTGAAAAGACACATAAATAGTCGTTCACTCAAAATTAAAATGTTTATCGCAACAAATTTTTGCACTGAGGATTCATCTCTTTAAACCCTGTCTGTCCACAAACACATTCATTTTAAGTGCAACGACCACAGCTCAAAATCCAATCAACAACTGATGATAGAACCAAGTCCCTGCCGTACATTTTTTTTTTCTTTTTCGATTGGCCTCTACTCCCAGGGTGTTCTAGTTTGAGACACCCTACATTGGCACCAAAACTGTATGTCTCTATCTGTCTTCAAGAAGCCTCTTCTTACGCTGTCCCTCAGGCACTCAGGGGTGTGTCTGTGAGACAGGCGTCTGGGGGGATTTGAACTACTTTACCTGTGCTGTTCTTTCTCAACAACTATTGCAACTATTCCTTTCCTTTCCTTTCCTTTCCTTTCCTTTCCTTTCCTTTCCTTTCCTTTTTATTTCCTATCCTTCCTTTCACTGTCTTATTTTCTTTCCTCCTTTCCTTCCTTCCTTCCTTTCTTGCTTCCCCTTTCTTATTTGTTTCCTTTGTTCCTTTCTTTTCTTTCCCTTCCCATTCCTTACCTACTTCTTTCTTTTTATTTTATTTCCTTTCCCTCTCTTTCTTCCCTCCATTTATTATCATATTCCTTCATTCTGTCTTCCTTTCCCTTGTTCCTTCCTCACTTCTTAATTTTCCTTTTTTTAATTCTCTTCCATCCTTTCTTTATTCCTTATTTCCTTACTTCCTTCTCTCCCTCCCACCTTTCCCTCCCTCTTTCCATCCCCTTTCCTTCTTTCCTATTTTTCTTTACCATGTCTTTTCTTTACTTCTTCCTTCCTTCCTTCCTCACTTCATGTTTACCTTCCCTTATTCCTTTTGTTTCCTTCAAAACCCTCTTCTTCCTTGTCTGGTCACAAACAAGCTCAAGTACAGTCATTAGGTAGTTTATGTTTGTCAATCTGGACATATGCAGTCAACAAAGATGGAAGGGCCAGGAAGGGAAAAGAGTGGCTGCTCAAGAAATTTATAACTAGCATC
>JAFVLL020011161.1:0-22832 GCA_021397915.2 Tor tambroides
CGAGGGGAGTTTGACGGAGTGTTTGTGATGCTGTTGTGATTCATGAATATTTCCATGATTTTAAGAAGCTTGCTTTGCTGCTGCATTGCAGATAAAACGAGTTCCTTTCCCTTTCTCTTTATGTGCCTGAGAGCTGGGGGAAAGAGAGACATCTATGAATTTCTGCACTTATCAAGGTTCCCAATCCTCTGAATAGAATGCAAAGCATATCACTTTTTAATATGCTAAAAGAAAGGCCACCCTTAGATTCACAACAAACAACTAAACAAACACTAAACTCTATGAGCTAGTTAAAAAAAAAAAAAAAAAAAGGTTTGGGGTATTTCAGGAACATGCTGCAGATGAGCAGTCTTCCAGATGAAAAACACATACATGTAGATGCCTGGGTGGTGTATGTGTGCTATTTTAAGAATCATTTTTGTGGACTGACATTTTAAAAATAAGAAGATTCACAAACGTTAATCAACATTGTTGCAAAAACACCTGCTATACGTTGTTGCAACGTCTGTCAAAAAGTGTTTTAATTGGCGTATAGATGCATATCTAAATTAACAGTGCCACTTACGCACTGCAGAATATGTGAAACAGGCCTTAATCATTGACGTTGTGAAAACATCTGCACAATGTCCAATTAGAAACGTACTACCAATCAAATCTTCCAGATGAAAACACATATCAAACATACACCAGCATAGCGCATATATGCTATTTTAAACAGAATTAATATACAAACATCTTAAAAAGAGCAGATTCAGTGATAAGCAACATACTGCAAATGACAAGAATGAATTTAGCAACATACTGCAAATTTCTGCAATGGTTTGTGGTTTTAAACCATTCAATTCCAAGTTACTTCACATCCAGATAATACAGTCATCCTGGCTGAATAATCCTAACCCAACTGCGAGAGTAAAGTTTTACTGTGCAGCAAACAGGTCAGTAAAAACTCTAGTCTCAGTCTATCATTAGACCTAAACCACCAGCAAACCCGAGTGTCAGGCTATAGACGAATGTTAGAGAAGAAACAACAGGAGAGATTGAGTGAAACAGCCACGGATGAAGTGCCGCAAACTGCTGATAAACGATGCTACTTCTGTTCAAATGGCTACTATCATTACTATTGCTTCTGGCGACTAGCTTCTACTTGAAAAAGAGAAAAGATGGAGCTTCTACTTTCTCTAGAGTCCAGGAGTGCGTGCAAGAATGAACCTCATTACGAAACTTCAAAATTCTTACGTTTTCCACAAATGTACTGTAGATAACCAAGCAAAAACAAATCAGATCATTAGAAAATGATCTCAACACAGAACCAAAGCTATATATTTATAGCTATATATAGACGGAGCGAAAACAAAAAAAGGTTGTTATGCATAGCGTGCGAGCGAGTCCTCGGCATTCTGGAACTTCAAGTAAAAGAATATTAGTACAGTTCCATCAATTAGTTAAGTGACTTGCATATGCACTCCAGTGTTTCTGCTGCGCCGTACAGATTTGGTGTGGGTGTTATCAGAAGCTTGGAGCAGCCCCCATGTATATCTCAGAAGCACTTCAAAAACAACAGTCACTGACAGAGAGAAAGAGAGAGGTTTAATCATAATGGCATGGCTTGATCTCCAGGGTATTTAGCAGGCCCAGTCATGCTATTTATTGCTACGAACTATATTATGCACGATGGGAGTGGGCGGCACTGCAGGCAGAACTAATCTAATCCCTTCTTGACCCTTTGTGACATATATATGTTTACGTGTTCCAGGAGCTTTGCAAAGCATCCGGCGGTCCGGCGAGGCCTTGCTGACAGACATACAGTGATGTCTGATCAGACATTAGTGTGCATTAGCTTAGCAAAGCGTACCATAATGTCATTTCATCTGAGCTGGTTCTTCAGCAATTCAAAAATGAGAGCTGATACCCTCCCCTCCATCCCATTACCGCCCTGTAATAAGAGATCAGGTCCAATTGGTGGGAAGGGCTAAGGTAGAAAATCAAATCGAATCCAATCGGATTAGATCAAATCAGTCAAATAAATGGTGCTCTGGAGCGTGTATCACCTGAGGGACTAAAGGAAGGGGAGTGAATCAGTTCTCATGTGTTCAATTGCTCCTCTAGTCAACGAGCAATCACCACAGAACCAGTGCTGGAATCTCCAGACTGATGGAGGCAAAAAATTACGTACAGCTATTGTAAATCTTAACAAACGTGTGCGCTAACAATGCAAGAAGCATTCAAATAGGTTGAAACATCTTAAGATGAGGATATACAAGAATATCTCAACCACTGTCATTATTACCCACATTCCAAACTTGAATGATGTTATATTTTTGGCAGAATAAAAAAGAAGAATGCACTCCAAAAAGTACAATAAATACACCACAAAAGTGCAATGTAAGTGGTCTAAATGTGAATATGTAGGAATACGCAAGTTTGACATTAAATTAGTGAATCATGACACTTAAATTAAATGTTTTGGTTAACACTTCATTAATGTTAGACAATGCAACCAAAATCAAATGTAGGAGTGAGAAGTTCTTATAATTTACAGTTCTTATAATTTCACACAGTGAGAACACTGGAGGCGGAGATTAGTACAACATTTGCAAAAGAGAATTTGAAACAAGTCAGGAGATGAATCTGATGATTCATTTGCCTGAAGGAAGTGCAAAGAATCTAAAATCAGTCTAAGAAAGACAAATAATGATTGAGCAACACAATATCTAAGTGAGAACCAGCAAACTTTGACTTTTCCGCCTACTATAAAGTACTGTCTTCCACCATGTCCACACAAGAGAGACCCTGCTCACAACATTGCAAGAACTCTTTACTCACTGTTAGCTTTACATCAGAGCTCTGAGTTCATTTAAGGATGGGTTATACACTGGAGAGAGGGGGGATTTAAAAATTTACTTGTGTACAAGGAGGCGCAGCCAGTCGTTTGTCATAAAATACTTCACGGCACCGGAAAGCCACTGGTTGCAGACATAAACAGTCTTTGGCAGAGACCAACACTTCTTATTTTTTGTGAACATGTTGTCCTACAACTTTAAAGAGTGCTTTAGGGAGTTGTGATTGTCTCCTTAGCAGTGGATCTCAAACGTTGGTAAGTGGAGTGCCCCCAGGTGGTACACAGGGATAGATATTTTATATTATTTTATTATTTTATTTTATTTGTACTGTTTTACTGTTTTATAATAGCTGTTTTATAAATGCATCTAAGACTATTGCACAACCCACACCATTACTTAATAGGTATTATGTTGAACAATGTTGCCAAGCAGTGCGGTGGCGCTGGTGTGCTGATTGTGCACTGCAATTTCAGCCCATGTTCAAAGTTGCTCTTCAAAGTTGATTTCCTGAAGGATCCTTGAAAATCAGCCTGCTTTTGACTGAAAAACACAGGATCAAACAGTTGATTTGGAGTATTGTAGCCTATCAGTAAAGCAAACTGGGCTGTTTAAAAAGACTGTCTACATAACATCATATCCCAAACTATATTTATTATTGATGTGTTTGAACTGGTCAGCCAAACCAGCATATTAGCATGTACGTTTATTTTCATCCTGTCTGAAATGTCAGTCAACTGCCTGTTTTTTTTTTGTTTGTTTTTTTATCACAACACCATAAATGAACTATAGGAACATTGATATTAATCAAAATGTGCCACTGAAGCACAAATCATACAATTTTTTCCAAGCATAATAATTTGTTGCATTTTAAATCCAAAAGATCCTCTTTGGCCTTGCTGTAAGACAGCAAACAAACTCATCAACATGCAGGCCAAACAGCTCAGGCTATGTACACTAGCTTTGCTAATTAAAAATGGAAGGCCACATCTATCCACATGAGCAGTTTGTTCTTAATTGCAGTGAACGCAAGCATGAAGCCAAGGAGAGAAGTGCAGATAGAGGCGTGACACTAATTGCTAAACCCTGCAACTATAAACCAACAATAAATATATGGGCCAATACTAAATATTCAGACAACACTCTTTCTGACAGCTCATCTTATTGGACTATATAGAGGAAACTAAAAGCAATAAGCTGATAGAAGACTGGAGGGAATTAATATCTTTAAAAAAGGCACTTTTAAATTAAATTGTGCGCCTGTATAAAATTAATTTTCAGGACAGTAAATCCAGGAGCTGTTCAGTGACTCCACTATAGCTAACAATAGTTAATAATATAGTAATAATAATAATAATAATAATAATAATAATAATAATAATAATAATAATAATAATGTACAAATATTATAAAATAATAAATATAACAGGTATATATACAGTGCCCTCCACTAATATTGGCACCATTGGTAAATATGAGCAAAGGTGGCTGTAAAAATAAATCTGCATTGTTTATCCTTTTGATCTTTCATTCAAAAAATTCACAAAATTCAAACTTATCATTGAAGTAAAACAACTGAAAGTGGGGAGAAAACCTCATGATAAAATAAATGTTTTTCTCCAATGCATGTTGGCCACAATTATTGGCACCCCTGGAAATTCTTATGAGTAAAATATCTCTGAAGTATATTCCCATTCATATTTACATTTTTTTAGCATACCAGGGAGACTAGGAGCACAAAATTGTCCAGCTATGGCTTCCTGTTCCAAAGGATCTTAAATATAAAGAAAACTAAGGCCACATTCCATCACAAGGAGTAAAACCAAACAATAAAGTTCTGATGTGCTGAACAAGATTGTTGAGCTTCACAAAATAGAAAGTTGCTGTAAGCCAGAAGCTAAAGCATTGAAAATCCCCATTTCCACCATCAGGGCAATAATTAAGAGGTTCCAATCAACTAAAGATATTACAAATCTGCCTGGAAGAGGACATGTGTCTATATCATCCTAATGCACAGTGAGGGGGAGAGTTTGAGAGGCCAAAGACTCTCCAAGGAACACAGCTGGAGAATTTCAGAGATTAGTTGAGTCTTGGAGTCAGAAAGCCTAAAAAAATATATATCAAACAGCACCTACATCACCACATATTGTTGAGGACGGTTTCAAGAAAAATTCTCCTCGCTCATCCAAAAACAAAATCCAGCATATTCAGTTGTCAGACATGACTGGAACTTCAAATGACACTGGCTTCTATGGTCAGATGAAACTAAAAAAAATTGATTTTTGGCAGCAAACCCACTAGATGGGTTTAGTACAAACAGGGATAAAAAGTACCACATGTCCATGGTTAAATATACTGCTGGATCTTTAATTTTGTTAGCCTGTTTTTCTGCCGGAGGTCCTGGACATCTTGTTCAGATGCGTGGCATCATGGATTCCCTCAAATATCAACAGATAAAAAATCTAAAGCTGACTGCCTCTGTTAGAAATCTTATAGTGGGCTGAGGTTAGATCTTCCATCAGGACAGTAATCCAAAACAAACATCAAAATCAACACAAAAATGAGTCACTGAGCACAAAATGAAGCTTTTGCCAAGGCTGTCCCAGTCCTCTGACCTGAACCCTATAGAAAAGGAGTGAAGTGAACTAAAGAGGAGAAGCACCAACATGGAGCTGTGAATCTGAAGGATCTGGAGAGATTCTGCATGAAGGAATGGTCTCTGATCTCTTATCAGGTGTTCTCCAAACTCTTCAGGCATTACAGAAGAAAACTCAGGGCTGCTATCTTGGGAAAAGGACATTGCAATAATTGGGTGCCAATAATTGTGGCCAATATGAACTAGAGAAAGTATTTATTTCACAATACAATTTCTCTCCCACTTTCAATTGTTTTACTTCAATGATAGGTTAGAATTTTATGAATTTTTTGAATGAAAGATCAAAAGGATAAACAATGCAGATTTATTTTTACAGCCACCTTTGCTCATATTTACCAAGGGTGCCAATATTAGTGGAGGGCACTGTATGACTACAGGGAATACTCATTTTTGTAAAGTCAACCAGTCAGAATAAGAGTGCAGAAAATCCAAAAACTAATATAGCCAAACTACCTTTTGTCAAAACAATGGCTCAACAATGACCTTTTTTCATCTGGGTGATTAATGTGTTTGTTTGTTTAATAGAAGGCTTACACATGAAAAAACAGAAGTAATACTTCATACCGAGGAAAACAAGACATATCTGAGCATAGAGATCTAAAGAGAGAAAGAAAGAGAGAGACAGAGAAACAAAGAATGGATCAGTAAAGTGCTGGTTTGGAGCACGGCTCGGCTAGACCATGTGGGAGGAAACGCAGCATGAGGCCGATCTGCAACACACTGACTCTCCATCAACACAGCTCAGCTGGGATACGTGTGTGTGTGTGTGTGTGCAACTTGCAGTGCCTCTTTGTAGCTCGGCTCTGTTTATGTACATGCAGTTTCTTCTGTTTTTTGCTTGTCATTTGGAGGACTGCATTGAGATGTCATCTCACAACATCACCCAGGATGCTTCTGCAGGTAAATAAACTACACACAATGCTGCTCTAAGAAGAAAAGGCAACTTCAGGTCATTAAAAAATGATGTCGTCTTGTTTTTTGTTTTTTTTTTCTGTTCCAAAAATAGAGAGAAAAGTTTTGTCCTAAAGTTTCATATAATATATGGCTAATGTTATATGGCTAGTACTACAGTTTTGCCCTTAAAACAAAAAGTCACCAAACATAACTTCCAAAACCTGCTCTTTGTTACCCAATATCTAAAAGGGGATTAAGATACCTTTAATACTTCTTGAGTTATAAGCATGCAAACTTTTGAGAAAAAGCTTGAAAAGTGCTGTTTCCCCATTTTTGAATCGTCACCATTGGCACATAATCCAACAACGATTGCTAAAGTCAACAGATTTTACTAACTGACCGACCAACCTCTGTGTAAAAGTAACATGATGCTGCTGCCATCCTTCTGAAGTCATTTTTAAATCCCTGTAATTTGACTCTGAATCTCAGGTGAAAATTGCCATTTTGACCCCCTTCAACAAAATAGTGGATTACTTAGTAAATATTAATCCATGACATTTAATACTTTGGCTTTCATCACTATACATGTTTATCTTTCTTCAGAATTTTTTTGTTAGCAAAATCAAAAAATTGAGTTAAGGAAGTTATTTAAATTTAGTTGATTTGACATGGAATGAACCATTTAAATAAATATTGATTTATTTATTTATAATAAATATATTCTAAAAAAAAAAAAATCCACTCAAAAACATCTTACTGACCCAAACTTTTGAACAGCAGTGCGTAATTAAATGTCTTATACTCTAGGAGAAATGATTGATTGAACTGATTAACAAATAATTTAAAATTCCCCAAATCCCATAGGTTTGCACCCATTTGATGCTCTATAATTCAAACATAGAGGCAGAGAGTAACTAAACCTGTTCTAGACCAAGAAATACCAGAAGAAGAATTACTGTAACAATCCCTCCACTGCGGGATCCATGCGATTCACTTGAATGGAACACCATCATTTGGTCCTTACCTGCACTCAGTTACATCTAACCCCCCTTTAGAGGACAACTTTCTTCCTCTATTCCCTCCCACTCACCTCTGAATCAACCCAACAACATCCTCTCGTGGCGGACAACAGTCCTCTTGAGAGCTCCTGTGCCATAACACTAATAAAATCCAAAAAAGGTCTGCTAATTGTAATGAGCCTTTAATGTGAGCCTTTGATTAAAGAACTGTTTACCTAATCCTGTGCCCTCGGCATCGCCCGCAGTGCAGCAAAATCTTATTAGGCATGTTGATGAGACTGTATTTGCTGAATAAATCATTGTAAGTGAAGGAGGATAACCTACAGAGGTAAATCCTGTTCCATGCCGCTACATGTCCACACACACATGCGCACGACTGGGTCTGTAAAGGAGTATTGTGTTGGTAAGTGATTGTGTTCAGCAGCAGAAAAACATATTGTGTCCAGTTACTGTGTACATGTTAAGGCCTTAACTCTGCATTACACTCACAAATAGAACACTATTAAAATGAAGGTAACATTGAAATGCACTCACATCAACTACTGTTCAAAGGTTTGGGGTTAATAGGTTAATTGTTATTACTTATAAGGGGTTAATTGCTTTTACTGTATTTTCAGTATAATCAAATCAAATAAATTAATCAAATAAATTAAGCCTTCGTGTGCTTTCAAAAACATAAAAAAATCTCACTGACTACAAACTTTTGAACATAGTGTATAATTAAATAAATGTATTATTCTCCATTACAAATTATTGTTTTTGTTTTACATTTGAAAAAAAAAAAGTTGCACACATACTGTATACACTCAAAAATCTGCATTCATTCTGAGCCACTTCTAAATGTGCTTTTAAATCATGTTTGCCCACAAAGATAGCTTTTCTTGATGTCTCCTTATGAAGCAGAAATGTATATGCAAAAACTCACAACTTCTTAATATTCAGTAGCTTCATTACTGAAAGTCACATTATATTTCTCAGTAAAAGGTGATAATGTTGCTGTTTAAGTAATTATACTCACACCTTCACTACTATATAGATACTTTGAACAGATGTAGGTAATTCACACACACACACACACACACACACACACACACACACACACGGAAATTCACACATAGAGAGAAAATACATGCATACATACATACATACTAGGGATGCAACAGTTCTCACTATAATATTAAACTGTTTGGTATGACATCCACAGTTTAATACAGGCTTGTGAATTGCGTGCTTTGCATTTAAATAACTTCTGTGCATTTTATTTCTGTCTGAATTGGCTCTATGTGTGTGCCCCTGAGTCTACGCGCTGAGATAAGGAAACGCCTATAAAGCTTATAACGATTAGAAACGAATTACAAATATGCTTAATTATTATGAAAATACCTGAGATGGCTTGAAGAGCACATAAACTAAATATTGTCACAGCCGAGTGTTTATTGTATTTATGTTAATTGCATCATTGAAAATGTTTCTATCTTCTTTTTATTCTGCCACAGCCATAGCTGAATACCTTTGTCCATAATAGGAATTTACTCGAAGGTTATGAGTTCTATTACTTCTGTGGTGCATATGTGGCGTTTCTGCATGAGGGCGCCCTCTAGCTTCCAGCATGAATGAAACAGACATTACATGTGTTTATAGTGCTCCATAATGGCCAATCCATTTTGGGTAAAAATAATACTTCTCTCAAAATAAATTAAAAGTAGACATATAATAATACACGTCTTTCTTCAGTGTACAGGAGATAAACATTGCATTTTAAAATCACAAAAAACCACATTGATGTGCCAACCCATCAGAACCGAACCAAAAACCGTGGGCTAACTGTATTGTTGCATCCCTACTCCATACACACTTCAGAGTTCAATGTAACGTTAAAGGGATTGTTCACCCCAAAACTCAAATTCTTTCATCATCTACTCACTCTCAAAAGCACTATAAAAGTACATAAAAGTTGTCCATTTGGCTTAGGCATTGTTTTCCAAGTTGGAGCTTTTCAATGAATCAGTCAGTCCAGTTCAGAAATCTGATATGAATGATTTATTCACAAATCAATCAAACTGATCTGGTTACAGTGGTTAACAGCTCACAGCAGGTAAAGAGAATCAATGAATAAATTCAAATGCGGTCTGTACCTCACACAAACCTAAGAAGTCTTGGAATATAGAGCACAAGTTCTATGGGCCATATTTATGCTACTTTTATTATTCTTTTGTATCCTTTGTAAAGCTTCAAAGACTCATTTCCCATTCACTGCCCTTGAATGGAAAAGAGCAACCAGTTCAATTCTATAAAACTTCTCTTTTGTGTTCCCAAGAAGAAAGAAAGTAATTAATGACAAAACTGTCTGCTATTCTCTTTAAAGCAAGAGCTCCAATTTCCCTGTCATTTTAGCAGACATAGCACTCTCTCGCTACCGCACATGTTGATCTCCCGCTGGGCTCATGATAATGCTTTCTTATAGTATCCACTGTGAGGTACACACTACGGCTGGTCACCAGCTGATAGCCTATAATATGATTAATGATTGACTCTGAAAACAACTCCAAGCAACTAGCAGTCATGTCATTTTGTATTTGCAAAACCGTTTTCCATGAGTTAATCACTCGGATAAACCCAGTCTTTAGGCCTCAAGCTGAGACTGGAGCATATTGTATGTATGAACACCTGTTGAAGATGGTGACCTGACTCATATGTTGGGTGTCGTGTTGCATATGTATTACATGTTCAGAAGCAGAACAGGGTTACATCAGGCAGAGGACATTTCTATTCAAGGAACACTTGAATAGAAATGTGCACTGTGCTAATTTATCTCAATAAGGCGACGGCTAAGGGGGGAAATATGATTAGGGTAACTAAGACAAACACAAGCGTCTGAGGTTAAGGACTGTAACGACGGTGCCATGCTGTTTGTGTGTGTGTGGGTATGAGTGTGTGTGAAAGATTGTGACGGATGGAGATGATAATAACAACTGGCGTCCGTACCCTGCGATGCTTGCAGGTTAATCCACTGAATGAGAGGTACAGACTGAAAAAAGGCTGCCACATGTGGCTAAGCTACAGTTTAACAATGTAGTCGATATAAACTGCTCCCGATACCCGAGGTGACGAAAACTGTGACTGTGATAAAGCAACATGGAGTGCTTGCATGGATTCTATCCAAATGATCCATCCATGAACAAAACAGGAATTTGCAAAAAAAAAGAATTCATGGCTGCAATTGCAGAGAATTTGAGCAATGCAGAGTAAAACCAGTAATAATGATAACTGTTGCTATACAAAATGCTATGCATAAATGTATTTTATTATTATTATTTAAAAAAAATGAAAATAAAGTTGCACATTTTGTCAGAGAACAAACTCAAAGTAGAGTTTCTATGAAAAAGCAAGTGGAAAGCATGGGAGGATTGGGATAAGTAAAAGCCCCGGAGTGGCATCAGAAAGGACTGGTTCTAGAAATCTCCAAAGGCTTGCTTTGCAACATCCTCATCAAAAAGCATGGAGACTGTTGTTTCCTGATTTCTAAGAGCTATCTCTTGGATGATTTCCCAGCTCAGCGTGCTTCAGATGAAATTTTTGTAAATGAGTGGGGCACTAATAAAATGGCCTCTGTGATGAGACGGATACTGTTATCGGCCCTGCCTTCAAGCGTGCACATGCTAACAGTGAGGCAACTTTGATATCTGGTGTAGCTGCATCATACGAGCCCCACTTTGATCTCATGGATTGATGAAGCTCTGCGCTTGAGAAAAGGCAGGGAGGAAGGGAGGATAGCACAGATAAAATTGGGATATGACACACTGGTGGCAGAGAAAGCAGGTGATTACATAAGCTTAACACTGACAGATCCAGTAACATTAGCTGCATGTAATCCAGTTGAAAAAAGCAAAACAACAATGCAATATTAACACAGCAAAAAGCACTACTTCAAATTAGAGTTGTTGACTGTAAGGTTGTTGGTTCAAACACTGATAAATAAAGTGTTGTATTGTGTTACTGTATGTGTGTGGGCGTGTACTGCAGGTTACAGATACTAATTTCCTATGCTCAGAAAGGGAAAAAAATATCATGCTGCTTACTGCTTATGTAATGTGCAAGTATAAATATTTCAAATGGTGGTATGCGACATTGTCACCACGTTGCATGTTTAATTCAGCAAGTGGAGTCCGGTTATCATCTCATTTACATTTATTCATTTAGCGGATATAAATATGGTTGTTGCGGGCATTTCTAATCCAAGTGAAAATGTCTCCTGCCAGTTTAAAATAATGAATTAAGAAAAAGTTGTTAAAATAGCTTCCAGATCCTCTTCAGGAACTCGAGCTGCATCCGAAAAAGCTTTGGGAACGCCTTCAGCGTGACCGGCTCTGAATTTCATGTGTAATCAGTCCAATGGAAGGGCGTGACGTCACAGGCTGGGTGACGTAATCGACCAGGAAGCATAAAAGCACGTGCGTTGCGACTGGCTTCAGCTTTCTGTCATTCAGCAAGCGCTCTGTGTGTGTGTCAGTTCTGTGTTGTGTTGCGCCAGTGCGTAACTTTCTTTGTTTTGAATATGCCTAAGTCTCAAAAAAAAGACTAAGCATTCGGGTGATAGTGGATCGCGTTACAGGCTGTGTGTTCCTCCCTGTCCGCGCTATATTATGGGCGGGGATACACACAGTCTGTGCGTGGTCTGCTTGGGAGTGAAGCATGCTGAGTCAGCTCTCGAGGGAGCCGACTGTCCGCATTGTGAGCGAATTCCTCTGCGTACGCTTCGCTCCCGGAGGGCTCTCTTTGAGGAGGGAGCCCTCGTCAGTGTTCCTCGCGGTGCTGTCCCCGCTTCCTCCGAGGCAGAGCAGCAGCTGCACTCGTGGGGTTCACAGATGGATCTGGTGGAGGGAATGGAGATGGGCGAGTCCCTATCTTCTTCCTCACCCGCCAGATCCGCCCGATCTCTGGGATCGGAAGCCCGCTCGTTGGTTACTTCCCCCCGGGGAGAGGGCTCGGCGCTCCGCCTATCTTCCTCTGAGGAGGTTGATTTGGGGAGAGCCGTTGATTCGCCCCTTCAGTCACCACAGTATGAGGAGCTTTTGGAGGTGGTTACTCGTGCGGTAGCCAAGTTAAACATTGACTGGCCCGCCGAGAAACAAGCCGAACTGCTAAAGAGCAAATTAGATGAGCGGTTTTTACGATTTCGGCCACCACCTCCACGCCTGCCTTTTTTCCCCGACCTCCAGACCGAGGTGTCGAGGTCGTGGGTGAAACCATTCTCGGCCCGCTTATTCGTCCCCACCTCAGATTACTATGGCAATGTGGCGGGGTTGAGTGAGCGTGGTTACAGAGCGATACCGCGGGTGGAGCAGACGCTCGCGAGCTATCTGTCCCCCGATGTGGCATCGTCTCTAAAGGCTCCGGTCTCTGCCTTCCAAGCCATTGCGAACAACTTCAACGCTGGTGGGCAAGGGGTACTCAGCAGCAGGTCAGGCTGGTGCATGTCTGCATACTATGTCTCTCTTGCAGGCATACCAAGCCGACCTGCTTAAAGAGCTAGATGAGGGTGAAGAAGTTAAAGCTGGAGGACTGCATCTGATTTTAGATCTGCGTCAGCGTCTGCGTCAGGTTTGCTTTCAGGGGCGAAGCTTACCAATATCGGGTTCTTCTGTTCGACCTCGAACTTTCACGAAGTGTGTGGATGCTGCTCTGGCTCCATTGCGATTCCAGGGCATCCACATACTGAACTATATCGACGATTGGTTGATTCTAGCTCAATCGGTGGATGTGGTGGTTCGACATCGAGATGTCATTGTCGCCCATATGAAAGAGTTGGGGTTAAGACTAAACGCCAAGAAGAGTGTGCTTTCTCCATTACAGAGGACCACTTATCTAGGCATGGTGTGGGATTCGACTACGATGCAGGGACGTCTGTCCCCTGCTCGGATCGAGTCGATCCTCACTTCAGTCGCGAGAGTCAAAGCGGGCCAGTCACTGACTGTCAAACAGTTTCAGAAAGTGCTGGGTCTGATGGCAGCTGCGTCCAATGTGATACCTTTTGGCCTGCTGTACATGAGACCCCTACAGTGGTGGCTCAAGACCAGGGGGTTCTCCCTGAGGGGAAACCCGCTTCGCATGATCAAGGTCACGCGGCGATGCCTACATGCCTTGGACATGTAGAGGAAACCTTGGTTCTTGTCTCAGGGCCCGGTGCTAGGGGCTCCTTTTCGCCGTGTAACGCTAGCGAAGGACGCGTCCCTCACCAGTTGGGGAGCGGCCATGAGTTATTTGTATGCTACGGTCCCCCCAAGAGAGGTCTGCCTGCTACTAAGCAGACCTTAAGTCTTTGGATAGTGGATGCCATCACGACTGCCTATGAGTCCTCTGATCTCCCCTCGCCTTTGGGGGTCAAGGCTCACTCAACTAGGAGTATGGCGGCCTCCAAGGCCCTTTTGGCAGGTGTGCCTATGCAGGATATCTGCAATGCTGCTGGGTGGTCCACGCCCCTCAGTTTCGTCAGGTTCTATGACCTAGATCTCCAAGCTGCTCCGGGCTCTTCTGTTCCCTTGCCTTAGCTGTGCTCTTCCACACTAGGCAGGGATTTGCAAGTCTGGTGGCATGGGCATCTCGTTCCCAAAGCATTTTCGGACGCAGCTCGAGTTCCTGAAGAGGAACGTCTTTAGGTTACGTTTGTATCCCTAGTTCCTCGAAGGAACGAGATGCTGCGTCCCGAAGCCATACTTCCGGCATCCCTACCTGATCTTGCTTCATTCCTAGAAGCTGAAGCCGGTCGCAACGCACGTGCTTTTATGCTTCCTGGTCGATTACGTCACCCCGCCCGTGACGTCACGCCCTTCCATTGGACTGATTTCACATGAGATTCAGAGCCGGTCACGCTGAAGGCGTTCCCAAAGTGTTTTTGGACGCAGTGTCTCGTTCCTTCGAGGAACTAGGGTTACATACGTAACCTAGAGACGTTTCTTCATGGAAATGGAAGGTCGAGTCTGTTGCATCGTGAGATACAGTACCAAACCTAGTGTGCTGTTATATTTTGCACATTTTGTCAAATAAAATATGTCATCTGGGTATTCTGGGTAATGTTACGAAAGATTTACATTTCAAATAAGTTGTTTTGAACTTTCTATTCATCAAAGAATCCTGGAGGAATACACATACACGCACAAATACGTCACAATATTACTGTTTTACTGCATTAATGATGTTGTATGTACTGCTAAAATAGAGTAACATGAAAGTATGTCATTCTGAAGTTACTTAAACCTCCTCACTTCATGCATGCATTAAACACTCTTATTGCTTATTCCAATTTCATATGCACAAATGCAAAACTAAAGATCCACTGTTTAATTCAAAGCAAATGTAATTAAAATGAGCAAAAGAAAAAGCTAGTTTACAAACTAGCAAACAGAGTTCAATGACCCAAAGCAAATTTTTACTGATCTAGACAGTATCTGACCATACAGCCTGAGGGTTTCTGATACGAGTAAGAGAGAGTTAGACAGAGAAAGACAGAAGAAATACAGAAAGATGTAGAGGGGGTGTGGAGCAGGATGGGTAGGGTGTTTTGGCCTTAGGGTGTACAAGCGTCTCCAAACTCTCACCACAGGCCTCTCAGAACGCCATTCATGTTGTTTCTGCAGAATCTATTAATTACATGTTGATGCCTTTAATGATGGGCCGCCAGCAAACCATTAGCCTCTATCAATTAGCTGTCATTTCTCTGTCCCTGTCATTTCAGAGCATTTTATCCTTTTTGTTTCTTCCCTCTGGAGTTTGAGATGATGATTAGCGTGGCCTCAACCTGACCTCTGAATCAGCTGGGATTCTGTTCTGTCAAACACACATACTGATGCATCAGTTGCCCTTCTGCCATCTGTGTGGAGGAAGCTGAGGTGAACATTTACATACACATGGTATGATTTTGTCTCTGTTGCTAAGAGAATATAACTGGTTCCCACTAGACCTCATAAGAACCGATGTGTGCTATGATTAAATGGACAAGAAGAGAGGTAGAGCTAAATATAGAAAATAAGCATTAGTTATCGCTAGAATGTGCTTGTACGTATATGGATATTCAAACCGCATGATTTTCTCATGGGTTTGCAAAAAAATGGGGCAGATACATTGGCTCAGCCCTGGGACGTGTGTAACACTAATGAAACTAACAAATGAGTAACAGAGTGCAGAAGGGGAAAAAATGCCAGTAGAAAAAGATAAAGAAAAAATGAAATGAAATGTTTCTACTAGGGATTCAAATCGTAAGGAATTTAACAATTCTGGTTCCAGTTCTTTAATGATGTCATTAACGGTTCTTTTAGTACTTTGGAAGAAGTATTTCTTATTTTTTAATTCTTATTGCATTTACTGCCCTCAGCAATCAGTGTGCAAAAGATGAGATCATTTTATAAATCAAAGTGGAATTTATTTGAATTTTTAAAAAAGAGAAATATTGTGAAATAAATTTTATTTATAAATTGTAATAATTGTAAAACAACTGCTTTCTATATATACTTATACACACACACACACACACACACACACATATATATATATATATATATATATATACACACACACACACACACACACACACACACATCACACTTTATTTTAAGGTGTCCTTGTTTCAATCTAATTTTAAGTCCTGAGTAATATTAACTAACTGGCCTCCATGTACTTACTATAAGGTTAGGGTTAGGATTAGGGTTACATGGATGTAATTATAAACAAAACAAAAAAAACTCTAGATTTCTTCTTTTTCTATATTCTATCTACTTGTTTTCGTTATAAAAAAACAACAACAACAAAAATCTAGTTTCTTCTTTTTCTATATTCTATCTACTTGTTTTCTTAAAAAAAAAAAAACATGCTACATATACTGCTTTAGGCTAACCGAGACTTGTCATAGCGCTTGCATGTTGTTGCTCTTTTGTTGGTTTTGATTGCTTCTATTGTCCTCATTTGTAAGTCGCTTTGGATAAAAGCGTCTGCTAAATGACTAAATGTAAATGTAAATTATGCATAATTTATTGTTATTATAATATTAAGTACATGTAACATGTAACACGGACATCGTAAAATAAAGTGTTACCATATATATTTTCTATATATTTATGTAATTTACTCCTGTGATGGCAAAGCTGAATTTTCAGTATGCTTCAGTCTTCAGTACTACCATTCATTACAAGGTGCCATATAAACAATTACAAACTACACTGATTTAAGTCTCACAAGCCCTAAGTGCACAATACCTATTCTTTTCAAACATAAAACAATGGCTTTCATCAAGTATGTGGGTCAGTAACCACAGTAAGACTGATTCATGAGTGTTTTTATTCATCGAAGAGGACTAGGTCATAAGAGTCATTTGTTCAAGAATCAGACTGCACTGTTCACTGTGCTGTAAATTCAGTAAACAGTATAGTTTTTATGTTATAACAACTGGGTCTTGGGTTTCCAATCCTAGTTTCCACCAAAAAAGCAGATCCCTATTCCTCTACATTTGTTCCAGAAAACAGCAAGTCGGAAAGAGAGAATGAACTGTGGGGAGAAAGCCAAAGCTGAGATACAAACACATATCTAAAAGTGTCTCTAATAGGCCAAGGAGGGCTGCCCATGGGCCAGATCATGGTGCTGTGGGGAAGTGGGACCACTGGAAGAGGTCTTATCTCCATTCCAACACCTGTAGACAAGCAAAGGGTGGAACAAATACTCCCCGTTCAGCAGTTCAGTCATACAAGACCTTAAGTTACTCTCAAAAACAGGCAACAGCTGAATTGATTTTCTGATCCTCTTTGACAGTGCGCAGCTAGCCACACATATTCATCCACTGTCCAAGAGATATAAACGCCAGCCTGTATAATAGTACAGCTACTTTGGTTTGTGGAGCATGAATCCGAGTCCGACACTTTAAACCAATCTTCCTGAAATCCTGAGCACTCAGGACTACTGATAAAAGAGGCTCTTAGCTGAAGTGGTGTAAAAACATGACCGTTGTTGATGCAGATTGTAGAATGCTTGACGTCAACATATATTGTGCATTTTTTATTTATTTATTTTTTTAATCTCCATTCCCTACAGTCGTTCTCAAAAAAACTTCTCTGTTTTGTTCGTAAAGTCATTGTCAGGGTGAATCTACTTGCTGGAGAAATGTTTTTGTCCCTGCACGGCCCTCTATGTTTATTCTGCTCCTACCACAATGGAGAATGGATTTAAATCCCATGTTTCTTATTTCACACAATGACAGGCTCCCCTGGCCTTGGCAAATAAATGGTGATTTTCAAAGGTTAGACGAAAACGAAAAGAATAGCGAATCGGTCTGCTTCTTTTTCTCGCCTCCTAACTTTTCCCGGCTTTAATTTATTGTCTGCTTCGGTGGAGCATTGGACTGCACTTTTTATGTCTGACTGTGAAGGTGAGGGGAGATAGGAGACGGTCCTTCTCCATTTGAACTTATATCTCTATATCTCCATTTTTTTATGTATCACCATTTCTTTCTTTCTTTTTTATATATATTTTTTCCCACTTACAGCCCAACAGCAAGAAGGTTAATGCACCATTGCACCATGTACTAGCGTGCCTACACGCTCGCCAAAAGCTCCACACATGAGTAGTTCACTTCACACAGACACTTCACAAAGTCAAAAGGGAGTTAACAAATTGCAGGGAGCGGTGAGCAGGTCATGTGAATTCGTA
This sequence comes from Tor tambroides, assembly GCA_021397915.2. NCBI lineage: Eukaryota > Metazoa > Chordata > Actinopteri > Cypriniformes > Cyprinidae > Tor > Tor tambroides. Next base: position 18,096 of record JAFVLL020011161.1, read on the forward strand.
ACTGAATTTGCTGATGCAGATCAACATGGAACCTTCCTTCTCCAGTCAGTGAAGTGTTTTAACTCTCTCTCTTTCCACGGCAGAGCAATTCTGTTTGAGATGAGAGAGGCACAGCAGGTATAAGAGAGGCCAACTTTTCATGCCCGGTAATTAACCCCGGGGTGCTAATGATCGTTAGCTTATATAAAGCTAATGCAGCGCAGGTAAAAATAACGTCAATTAAGAGAGAGTGCTATTCAAATAGGCCTGGAAGGTTAGACATTTCATCTCTGATGGACAGATCATGGGCAGCCATTTTACATCTCAGCAGCAAAACTTATTGCATAGCCAGAAGTTACTGTGAATATCTGAGAACTTAAAGAAACTTCTAAAGAATCATAGTAGTTACAAGCAGGGTGAAAGTAGACTCGAATTCAGCAAATTGAGCAGTCTTGCAAAATTTAGAAATACTTTTTATGATACTAATAGTAATAAAAAAGTGAAAGTCGTGACATATTGTCAAGTATGGTGACCCATACTCAAAATTGGTGCTCTGCGTTTAACCCATCCAAGTGCACACACACAACAGTGAGTAGTGAACAAATGCGCACACACACACAGTGAACACACACCCAGAGCAGTGGGCAGCCATTACTCCAGCACCCGGGGAGCAATTAGGGGTTCAGTGCCTTGCTCAAGGGCACCTCAGTCGTGGTATTGAGGGTGGAGAGAGCGCTGTACATTCACTCCCCCCACCTGCAATTCCTGCCAGCCCGAGACTCGAACTCGCAACCTTTCGATTACAAGTCCGACTCTCTAACCATTAGGCCACGACTTCTACTACTTCTGCTACTTCTTCTACTACGACTTCTACTACAACTACTACTACTACTAATAATATGTAAATAAATTTATGTTAATAGAAACAAGAAGTTAAATAGTTCAAATATAAGTGAATAAGTACATATATACATACATAAATTGCTTTTAAAAAGTACATGCACACAAATGTTTTCATTAAATTTGCTTTTCGCCACAACTGACAATGAGGGGGGAACTGGGCAGATTTACTTGCCAGTCAAAATGTATTCAGCATTAAACTAAACTAAACTAAACTACAAAAAAATAAAAAATAAATAAAATAAAATAAAATAAAATAATGGTCCAGACATACAACTAATTAAACTGCCAACATATCTTATGCATATGGCTATGAATCATCTGTCAACACTATCATACCAGAACTTATCCATGAACTAGCTGAAGTCATCCCCTCCTCTCACACCTGCTATCAAATCTCTGACGTCCTAACATAGAAGCAGCAGATGGTCTGGCAAGGCCCAGAACACTGAGGCCCCCTAGTCATTAACACGGGTGCCCCTCTGGGCTAAACACTGTCTCCCATCTTACTCATATAATATACACAAACAACTGTACTGCCAGCAACCTCTTCATCAAGTTGCTTAAAGGTGCTGTAATTTCTGTGCCACTAACATCAAGGTGGACAATGGGTCGCTGAAAAGATTAGCGAGTTAAATGGCAGTCTGGGCTCAGCTGGAGATCAAGGTTTTCTGACCTGCTGTGAGTCTATGCATAACAGATTCCAGTTAGCTGTCTTTTCTAAACAAGAACAAATGACAAGAACGAGCCACCCAACGGCTCCATCCTTAACTTAGACAATTGCGTCCCAAAACTAGAGCAGCTCCCCAGTGCACAACAAACTTCACGTGAAAACTGACACTATTGCCATTCTCTGCTTTCTTCTGTTTTGTTGTCATTTTATAATTCCATTGTCTTGGTTTTGTTCAGCTCATAATAGTGCAAGTGATAAACAAACAGATACAACGATATACAGGCGCGTGACGGCGAGTCCCACGTGAATCGTATGAGTCAACGTTGCATGCCCATCAAACCTCAACTCATTCTTAATGGGGTTTGGGAGACACAAACATCCCTGGAACAGCCAGCTTACCAATGGGGGATATCATAAGTAGTGACAGAAAGCGTGACGCTGCCACCGCAGGGGGCTTTGGAAATTTTCCATTCTGATCAGCGCCACTGCAACGTTCTTCCTTTTTTGGTGAACTGCATGAAATGATGCTTCTCATTACGAACGGTTCCATAATTCAGTCAGAAAAGCCGCAAAGTCAATCTCAGCCGAAACTCTCTCTCTTAGGATTTAAGCTTATATCCTTCATGCAGTCAGTCTCCGCAGGCCTAATTTTCTCTGTCAGACCTATTAATGGAATTAACTGTCATCTATCATTAGTGTGCTTGGGATTTCTGAAAACACATTATCCAAAGACCTTTGGTACCCAGGAAGGGAAGATTGTTCCGTTGCCCCGGGCTCTGACTGAGGAGGGTCATCACCGAGATTCCAATGATTTGGCGAATGATGAAAGCTCGGGAAAGTTGCTCTTGATATAAGCTTACTGTAAATCAAGTGTGCAGAATGCTAACAGAGATTTCAGCCGCTTCTGTGTGCCAAAGACGATACGCAACAGCTGTTTATGAACAAAGCCCATCCGGAGCGCTGGAAGTGAAAACTAAGCTTGTCAGGAGCCATTTGAAGATGCTTTTGTCTGTTGTCTTGTTTCATGACCCTGGCTTCCAAAAGAAACTCAAACTCACTTAGAGCCAGAAAATAAGAACGCAAGGCCATATTAGAGTAGGAGACAGATCAAATGAGCTTGCATCATGAACAGGGGGGCTAACAAATTGGACATGGCATCTGTTATGACATCTAATATTTTCCTAATGTGAAAGAGGGCAGTTGAGCAGGGGGAATCTGAGGAGAGCTTTTATTTGAAGTTGCGCTGGAAAGGTTCAAAGCCTTGTTAGATTGTGAAATTATTTAATGTCACCTTTGTAGGATGACCTAACAAACTGTGGCTTCACAGCTGATTTTTTATTAATTTACATTTATGCATTTCACAGGTACTTTTATGCAAAGCAACTTAGACTGCTTTCAGTGAACTATATATATATATGATCCGCCTGTGTGTTTTCTGGGAATGAACCCATGACCGTGGCGTTGCTAGCGCAGTGCTCTACCAGCTGAGTTAAATGTCAAAGAGTTTGGAGTCATCTGTTCTGCGACTATGAGCAGTGGGCGGAATGAAGTAAGCAATTCACTGTCAACTATATCAAACTGTGAAGACAAGAATGTCACATTACTGTGAACATAGCATTCTGGGATGTCAGCTGTATACTGTGCTCATTATACGAATTTATAATACAATGTCATCTTTAAACTCGCCAAAAATTTACGATGGGTTCAGAAAGCTACTTGTTTTTAAAGTAACTGTGTGAGCTGTGCTTCATCACTATACTAATGACAATAGTCCTTTGCAGAAAATTCGCTACAAAAATTTCTATAAATAAAAGAGTGGTTAGTCCATGTATGGTAACATATTAAGCCATGGTGCTCAGTCAGAAAATGTATTTTCGAATACAGCTTGCACTGTATTTCAATTCAACCTCAACACAGCTCAACATATTGGAACATGAGGTATATACAACATATTGAGCTTCAGCACTCATATACAGTACAGGTATTATGAGTTCACATCGTCCATTGTGTTTTCTGCCCTCCCACTTAAGTAATAAAGGCAAAAACGATGTTCTCCTCTACAATGGAGAGGGTGATTATTTTAAGTGAAGAGTCTAAATGAGTGTGGCTTTAGAGCAAGGCAGAAATCACTCACAAACCAGCTCCTGGAGGAAGGATGCTAATGCATGCAATTAATGCTGCAAGGATGCTTAAACAGAGGCATAAAACTTACAAGGACAAAGTCTAATGGACAAACCTGATGGGAACTTACGAGCATGCTTTAAAAAAAAAGGTCAATGAAAGCAAAAGAAAAAAGCAGACATAAGGATATTTTTGGCCCTTTTCTGATTGATGTTTCATTAATTCCCAGAGGATCACATGCTCGCAATACAATTGAAAATGTGCATTAATTTGCATCTTTTTGAACAAGCACTTTTTATTTCAATAGGCAACCAAGAATTAAGTACAATATACAAGAAAATAGAGAAAAAAGACTTAATCCAGCTTAAACCAACCACATAATTAACCATATACAGCTCATTTATTTTAGAAACTTCATGTTCAAAAATATCAAATATGATACATCAGGCTTTTGAGGAACATTTATTTGTACATGTTTTCCTCACAATAAACTACAGAGCTTTAATCATAAAACTAAGCATTTAAATTTCATCTTACTAAAACATTATTGAGAGAAAGATATGTCAAAATGTCCCCACAAGGATAGTAATACCAGTTATTTTTGACCTTGTGGGGACATTTTTTTTTGGTCGCCATGAGGAAAATAGCTCATAAACTGTTCCATTTCAGAACTATAGACAATACTGTTATTTATTTATAGGGTTAATAGTAAAAATATAAAAATCATAATGCTGTTAATATTGAGAATTCTCTCATGTAATTAAAATAAAGCGTGGAAATATCAGTGTAAAACACACACACACACACACACACACACACACACACTGGTTTCCATTTTTTGTGGGGACTCTCCATAGGCGTAATGATTTTTATACTGTACAAACCGTATTTTCTATTGTCCTACACCAACCCTACACCTAAACCTACCCCTTACATGAAACTTTCTGCTATTTCAAATTTTCAATACATTCCATTCTGTGTGATTTATAAGCTTGTTTCCTCATGGGGACCAAAAAAAAAATGTCCCCACAAGGTCAAAATTTACTGGTATTACTATACTTGTG
>JAFVLL020011162.1:0-19325 GCA_021397915.2 Tor tambroides
GGAAAGGATGAGTTTAGAGACTTCTGCCTCAGAGAGTGGAGAGAAGGATGTGAACGAGTGTATGTTTGCTGGTAAGATGTGTTTGACAGTTTGTGTTTTGGAGCATTGTGCAGTGAGGTTTGTAATTTTATTAATGAAGAATGTAGCTGTTAGAGTTGATGAAGGAAGGGGAGGAAAAGGACTAAGGAGGGAGGAAATTGTTTTAAAGAGCATGCGAGAGTTAGGAGAATTGTTAATTTTTGTTGTGGATAGTATGACCTTTTATCAGTGGAGACATTAGCAGAGAAGTCAGAGAAGAGAGATCGATATAAATTAAGGTCAGTAGGATTTTGTGATTTGCGCCATACCCTTTCTGCAACCCTGAGCTTAGAACAATGTTCGCGGAGAACATCAGAAGCCAAGGGGCAGAAGGGGTGGTACGGGCTGGCCTGGAAGATAAGGGGCAGAAAGTGTCTAAACAAGACGTCAGAGTGGAACAGAAAGTACAAGTAGCACTGTTAGCATCAAGAGATGATAACTGTTTAGGGGGAGGAAGCGAAGATGAAACCATAGCAGATAGCCGGGAGGGTGAGAGTGAGCGTAAGTTTCTTCGAAAAGTGACGTGTGGAGGGGTATGTGTTGTGTCAGGAAATCATGTTGAGGTTAAGAGTGAGTAGGAAGTGATCCAAAGTGTGCAGTGGAGTAACCAGCACATGATTATTTATAATAATAATAATAATAATAATAATAATATTATTATTATTATTATTATTATTGTTGTTGTTGTTGTTGTTGTTGTTTCTAAATATTTACAATATTTACACAATATTTACTGTATTCACCAATAATATATAATTAATAGTATATTACTATTATTTATATTATATTAATAATAACAATAACAGCAATTAATTTTATTATTATTATTAACAACAACAACAACAATATAAGTACTGATTAATTACTTTACACAATAAAAAATATATAGTACGAGTATTAATAATAATAATTAGTAGTAGTAGTAATGCTATTATTATTATGAAGATGTAGAGTAAATATTGTATGAAATAATTACTCATGAATTAGATTTTTCATGTAATACCTCATTTATTTAATACATGAATTTCTTGCACTAGAATATAATTGCTGATGTATAGTACTTGACCTCTGTGACTGCTCTGTGTTTTGTGTATTTTAGCATGGCTGGAATGCTGTATCTAACAATCATCATCCATGATCAGATCGATTCATTTTATTATTGATACCACAGAGCAGAAGCCATATCTCTAAATGTCTCTTACTGTACGTGTGTTAGATTCAGTCCTGGTTTACTCTAGGTAACAAAGAAGATTTATGTCTCACAATGTGGTTTTTTGGCTCACGCAGGAGAGAATGTGCAGAAGTGAAGGCTGGGTGTTTTGTGTTGGCGATTTGGCTTTTCAGGCACCGCTTTTGCCATGTAATCGCATTGCGTCGGGCTTACCTGTGCCGCCCCCAATGGGTTTATTCACAGCTAACGGGATTTGCTGCGGTGCAGAGATCCGGCGAGCAGCACCGCTCTCGTGGCTTTCCACAGCCTCTTAATTACACACTGACAGGAGATCAGCGCTGACAAGCCCACCCTCTGATCGCAAAAGAGGGGCCCCTGTGGGCCCCTACACAGACCGGCTCCACATACAGTTTAAACCCAGCTTACCACAGACCCCTGATCACTGCTGGTTTATGGCTTTCCTTGCAAATGTTATATTGTATATGAAATATTAAAGATAAAGGATTGCACATAGGATTTTAAAGCAATAATTCAATAATTATATATTCAATTAAAAAAAAACAACTTTTTTTTACACAGTTTTTCCTATATATACCATTAATGTATAATTATATTATATACACTGATTGTTTAATATTTGTGTAAATGTAAATGTGTGCTGTTTAGTTTATGAGTATATTTCTGCTGTGAGCTTGCGATTTAGCAGGTATAATACAGCACGCCTCCTCCTCTGTGGCTCTGACACGAGTTTCACTTTGTACAAGCAACACTGTGACCTTTTCCTCTGACAACCTCTCTTTGTCCAGCCAGTCAGGTCACCCGTGTGCTTTAAACAGCCAATCACACGCCTACAGCCCCTCTGACACAGCACGCATCTGCTGGGCAATCGCCGGCCATTGAGATGTCATGTCTGTTGAGAGATAAAACCAAAGCACTGTGGGATTATCAAACACTGGGGGCTTTTTGAGCTCATTTTTGAAGAGCTGCGGCATTAAAATGAGTGCTTCCTGTTTTGAAGCATTGTGGGAAATTTTAGCGAGTTTTGGGAATGGAACCTCTTGTCCGAACCGACCCTTTCAATGTGGAATAACACAATTTAGATTTTATTATTAGCTAAAAATGTGCATTTTTACTAAATTGATGCCTGTTGCGACTCTGGAGTTTATGCAAACATTGTGTGTTTATTTCTGTCGCCCTCTCGCTTCCGCCACTTTCCCTTCTGTCTAACGCTAAACAAAAAGAGACACTAAATTGCTTTTAGCTAAGAGAGACCGGTCTTTATGAAAGTGTTCAGTAAATTGCATTCTGAGCGTTATGAGAGTGTATGCTACTCTGTGTTGTTGTGAAAGACAAGAGGGGGCAATTCACTGTGAATATGGCCTTCCAGAAAGCCTTTAAATGGGTTTACAAGGCCGCTGTAAGACAGGCAGTCGCATGGAAGGGCTTCATTCCAGAGTAAAAGAAAAAGATTATGCAGAGGGCTTCACCTGGCATAATTTGTAGGTATTATTTTTCGAATTTACCTCATGATTGGACTCATAATCAATATGTACAAGCCAGTGCAAGAGGTAAAGAAACAACAGCGAGGGATGGGTGAAAGTGGTGAAGGAATGCTACAATGTGCCTGAATTCATTCATATGATGATTCACTAGTGGTTTGTACATTTTAATATACAATTTATATAAATAATATTTACATAAAAAGTGTTTAATAATACAAAATATTTTAATAATAATAATAATTTTATATATATATATATATATATATATATATATATATATATATATATGTATGTATATGTGTAAGGTCTGTTTTTGGTTTTGTTTCAGGTTCTTGTTTTCATGTCTTTTATTTTGAAGTTTAGTTATGGTTCCTGTTTGTGTCATGCTTCCCTTGCCCTCATGTCTCCTTGCTATTGGTTCCCTTGTACTATGTGTCTTGTTCTGATTGGTTCTCTTGTTCATTGTGTCATGTCTTCATTGGTTGTTCATGTCATGTGACCCTCATAGTTTTCTATAAGTTGCCATGTTATTTTCCCTGTTGCTTTGTCGTGTATTGATGTTGTAACCTGCTGTTGGTGAGTCTAGTTTGTTCCATGCCAAGCCTGTTTCATGTCAAGTCTGTTCAAGTCAAGTCTTCGTTTGGATTATGTCTGTATTTTGGAAATCACCATTGTAAATAAACTGCACTTGGGTTCATCACTACGCTCGCCTTCAGTGGACTCTTTACAATGTGTGTGTGTGTGTTTGTGTATTTGCATGTTATATTGTATATCATATTTTAATTTTTTTATTTATATTAAGTATTTATATAATTTTATTTTATTTATTTTTCAAATATTTAAATTATTTAGTAATTATAAATTATAATATAAATAATTGTAAATTATACAAATTATAAGTATTTGTCAAATATGTATAATTTCTTTTTTGAAATTGTGTATATACATGTATAGACATGTATATACATACATAAATTACAAATAAAAAAAACAAAATATATAATATTGTAAACATAAAATAATATCAATGCATTAATTCATATATTAATATACAATATAAAAAATAATAATTACAGAATTTTATAAAAATATATAGAATACATGAAAAATGTATAAATGTGTGTATAAATACAAACATGCATACATACATACATATGTATATGTGTGTATATATATATATGTATGTGTGTGTGTATGTGTGTGTGTATATATATATATATATATAAGCCGTAAATACAACACCCTTCAGCCTCACTATAAAAGTAATTTTTGCTGCATCAGGAAATAAATAAAAAAAAAGTATGAAAAAAGTAAAAAAAAAACTAAATAAAAAAGCATCTGCTAAATGACAATATATAATTTTTTAAACAAACTAGAAATATGAGATAAATCAATCAAATGTTAAATGTATATGTTTTAAGAAACAGGATGATTGGATATACCTTGAGGCAACATTTCAGAGATTTTTTGAAGAAGTTAAAGTTTTATTAACTTGCATTTTTGAATAATAGAATCTGGTTTAGGCTCCTCTGATTTATCATATTAAGGTTGGCTAACTTTTCAAATGAAATATTGAGCATAACCAATGTAAACACCAGCCTCTTGTTTAGTAACGGAGAGGTGCTTGCTGATGTATGACAGTAGCGCATCTATAGATCTCCTCAACCGACGTCCAGATTAATGAAGAATGTCAACGCGTTCCCAGCGCGCGCGCTCACACACACACACACATACATATATATATTAGGTTCTCAGGACAAACGAACAGTCGAATGACAGAACTTTGAGGGCAATGAAAGCAATGGACACTCACATCAGAACCGGAGCCATTTTACTGATTGAGAGGGAAGTACGCGCAGACCTTGAAGGGAATTAGTGCACCGTGCGAGACGTAACCTTGCGCTTAACGATGCACGTCTGAACGCAGCTACACCGTGAGTCAGTATAGCAGCCCTTACTGTAGGTTTTCTATTGCATGGACAGGTAAAGTTGCTTTTACTGTTGTTGTACTGTAGGGAAGGGAAGGGAAGTGGTGTGTGGCCAAGTATGGTGACCCATACTCAGAATTTGTCCTCTCCATTTAACCCATCCAAGTGCATGCACACAGTAGTGAACATACACCCGGAGCAGTGGGCAGCCAATGCGGTGCCTTGCTCAAGGGTCTCACCTCAGTTGTGGTATTGAGGGTGGAGAGAGCGCTGGTTATTTACTCTCCCCACCGACAATCCCTGCCAGAGCTGGGACTCGAACCTGCAACCTTTGGGTTACAAGTCCGACTCTCTAACCCCGTAGTGTAATATGAAATGAAAACAGGCTTTTCTTGCTCTTTGAAATAAGAGTTTGATGTAGTATGTCAACAGTCACAACACAAATCTCCCTCCCCAATGAACGCCCACATTTACATTAGCAATGCCTGCTAGCATTCAGCAACTTGGAGGCGTTGCTCCTCATTTCACATGCGAAAAAGTCAGCCATTCATAACAGAGCTCATTTACATATAGAGTCTTAAAATACAGAATAAAACAGCCTGTATAATTCTAAAGGTGGAAAATGTGAACATTAAATAACTAAAGAACTTTTTTTTTTGGTGCAAACAAACACCCTTGTAGGATAAAAAAATGTGGAATATGTAACCGTTGTGTATGAAATATACAGTAGTCTTTCTGAGAGAGAATATACATTCTGTCTGATGGCAGTGTTTTAAAGCCGCTCCATCTAATTTTGACCAGTCATATGACACACTGTATGTATAACCAAGTCAATGAGAATATTAATGAGGTTACCAAGGAGATAGCATTTACTTTAATTAGAAGAACCAAGACTATGGCCTTTTTTACTGCGGCATGGAGAAGAGTCACAAAAGGAATTGATTGGTTTTGGCATTTAGTCTCTGATCAAGTGTCATCTATTGCTTCAGGAGGCAAGAAGATAATCTAAAGTGACATTTCTCTTCTGCCTGCTTTTTCTACACTGATGAAGGCAATTACCTCAACCCTAAATGATCATTTGCAGAACTTTCAGCCTCTTGATGTTTTTGCTTGTGTGTGTGTGTGTGTGTGTGCGTGTGTGCGTGTGTGTGTGTGTATATGTGTGTGTGTGTGTGTATATGTGTGTTTGTGTGTGTGTGTGTGTGTGTGTGTGTGTATGTGTCTGTGTGTGTCTGTGTGTGTGTGTGTGTATCAGATTTGCTAATTTAGTAAATAGGGCAATACAGTCGCTCCCAAGGAAAACCTATAAAGGTTTTTAAAATTTGATTCTGATGTCTAAGTATTAAATTAAGTAGTTAATATTGAATTTTATGTTTTTTAATCCCTAAGGACATAGAACATTTTAGAACCTTTATCAGAAAAGGAGCATCTCTCTCTCTCTCTCTCTCTCTCTCTCTCTCTCTCTGTCTCTCTTTTTTTTTTCCTCAAGTCTATAATCTTTTTTTCCAACTTTTATTTAAACAAGGATTGATGACTTGTTATATGTTGCAGTGTCTAATAAGCCCTTGTGGGCTGGGCATCTATTATGGTGTATGACACTTAAATAAAGCAAATCAATCAATCAATTAAAATGTTATCCTTGTTTTATGTTTTGTTGTATGTTATGATGTATTACTTTTTTGTTATTGCTGTATTTAGTTATTTCTATTGTAAAGCACATTGGTCAACTTTGGTTGTAGTAAATAGTGCTATATAAATAAATTTGCCATTGCCATAATTGACCCTATTTACTTCCTTAATACACTTTCCAGGTATTATTGTAAGTGATCCTTCAGTTCATGTTATTCTGAAGGAACGTGTTTATCTTCATAATCTTTAATATTAATAAAATACTTCAAGCTCCTCCCCTCCAGTCACATGGTTCAATTCTGATATCATTGCCCACTTTTCCTAACAGGTTTAGATGGATGTAATCAAATCCCGTCCTACTGTACATTTACTCTAAAATCTGTCACGTTACACAAATGAAATGGGTTGTGAATGTCATTTTGTATTGATTTCAGCGTCTGTCTGATGAAAATGACACTGATTGGCTATTTACTGTTTCCAGATGTTTCTATGAGCATAAACTCTAACCCTTCAGGATGCAAAAAGCTCTGAAAAGGTTTCTGGCACATTTATGTTCATTGCAGATAATCCAGGAGTATTTTTCTACCAGCCTGGAAGCAGGAAACAGCAAAATCGGTGTGGTGCACATAAATTCCCGGTCAGAAAACAGGCCGTTCAATAACACAACACTCATTACTCAAGAGCCGCCGCAGTTAGTCCACGCCACAAAACTAACTTGCGTCCTATTTCCCTGAAAGGTCCTGCAAGAGTCGCAGAGGGCCCGCGGTATCGCCAGGATTTTGTTGCATTTTCCACTAGTACGTAATAAATATGTCACGAAAATGAAGGTCACCTAACCTCGGTGCATCAAGACGTATTTGGCAGGACGGCGTAATGCCTTCCAAGTTTGTGGAACAAATGAAATTCTGCTGCTCTGTTGCACTTTGCATCCAAACAACCATTACAACTGGCTTTATATACCGTCTGAGCAGCAGACCATCAAATGGTGTTTTTATTCTTGCGCTGGAACGCTCCACACTGTTGAGAATAGAAATCCATCGCTCGTATGCAAAGGCGTGGAGCTAATCTATATCTGCTGGTGAAATGATAGTTTCATACAGGATTAAAATTGATCACGGCATCTGCGGCTGTAGTATTAGATCAGTGTGAGGCGTCATTGGTGGTCTTTGGGAGGTAACTGGGCTTTTTTGCTGGAAGTTTCCTGGGAAGGAGAGTGGGAATTACAAGATTAAGCATTCCAGAATATGTTTGCGTTCTGTGGCACAGCTCTGTTTCATATTTTATGTTGCGTTTTGTTTGTTGATAAAATGTGAAGACAATATCCGCTGATTTTCTTCTCCACCAACAGTCGTTTTTCATCCATCAAGGCATTCTTCACTCCCCATCTTTCGGCACTAGCTATAACTGATTTAGCATTTATGGTGGTAAAAAATTAATCTAAATGTCGGCCAACGGGGAACGCAGAAGCTCTGGGCTGATTTATTTCCGACTTAATTCAGAATGGCTTGACATGATGAACGCTACAGAAAGTGGGCAGTTGTGTTTTGTAAGCATTAAAGCGGCTGTTGTGAGTTGTTTGATTGAAAGTCATAAATCAGTGGACTCAAACCTTGGACCAGAGAGCCTGTGCCGTGTGCATTATTAGCCGATACACTGACTTCATGCAGATTTGCTTGTGCTTAAAGTGATTGAAAATGAATCTGATTTATGTGCATTTGAATACATTTTAGGGTGCTTTTCAGTTTTTTAAACATAGCTGTGTTTCACACCAGTGTTAGGCAACAACAGAGTTGTATGCACCATTAAGCCGGATGTTAGTCAGATATTTAGTTGTACATGTAAACTTTAACTAACTTGCTCAGCAAGATTCTCTTTAAAACTGTTGCTCCGCCGTGACACTAGTTTACCGTAGAAGAAGAGTTTACGCTAAATATAGATGCAGATTAGCATATGGAATATATGTAAAGTGCATATTTCTCAGCTTTTCTGGCTTAAACATGATTTTTGTACTGTTTCTATATAAATAAACCAATAAATAAATGTCAAATCTGCTATAGTGACCTTTATGGCAACACTGAGATTACATAATAAAGTATGTTTTGCACCTTATGCTGCTTACGATGAGTGCGTGCGATGCATTATGTCCTGAAAAAACTACTGTAGCTGTCTACATCCAAAAACTTGGTAGCATCATGCAGCACATTGCATTGCATTTCAGATGATGGATTTCAATTTTGGACAAGCTGCAAAGCTACTTTAAGCAACGTTTTTCTTATCTGAAATAAAACTAAAATAAAATTATTTATTCTAAAATAAAGATTATATATATATATATATATATATTCAGTTTTATTTTAGTATCATTTTGATTATTATTATTTTTTTATTTAATTCATTTTTAAGATATTGGTTTATTTAGTTTTAATTATTTTAGTACTTCTAGTTAAACTAAACAAGAAATGTTGGCTTGGCAACTAGCTGAAATAAAATAAGTTAAGTTAGGGTTTTTTGTATTTTATTTCAGGATATTTTGTTTAAAGTAAAAAAATAATCGTTTTTTTTTTTTTTTTTTTAAATATATATAGTTTTAGTTAATGATGATAACCCTGCATATCAGAAATTGATATATTTAAATGAATTATGAAGCAGATTCTTGATATTTCTGGTCACTGGTTTATTAATTTATGTCATCTTTTGTTTATAACCATTTGTGTAACTCTGTAACATGATATATAAATTGTTTTGCTAATGTAAAATATCCCACACTGAAAAAAAAAATTGTTGAAACAATTTCTACTCAGAAAATGCTAGTAAATTAAGTATTTTATTGTAAATAACAATCTGTTTGATATATTTTACAGTGCATACAATGTTTACACCAGTGTATTTCCATATTTAAAGATGTGCCATCGGTCGCTTCCACTATGTTGAGTTGCTACTGTAGCAGTTGCTGCCAGAAAGGGACTAATTTTATTCAGAAGGAAATAAATACAGAGAAATGCACAGTTGTAAATCACTTGATTCAAAATAAACAGAACCACTTTGAGGCAGTAGTCATAATTTATAATAAATCATTGTTTTTTGCAGGCATGTGTGGGAGTGAGTGTATATTTTGGGCGTTTTCTCCATCTAGCTCAGATGCAGGTGAGGTTAGCACGGCGTTGTGTTTCTTTCTCTTTGTTTGAGCGCTTGGCGGGGAAAGAAGATCTCTGGCCGGCCGTCTGTGTCTGTGGTAAAAAGGCAGCAATGAAAGTCATTCACAGGGGCGTCTCACGAGACCCCGGGCCAAAGCTAATCACAACTTCGACCCACTTCTGGATTTCCGTAGCTGGATGAATTGAGCAGGGTCTCTCGACGGAGCACAACAAAGTCGGTGTGACTGCAACTTTAGCCTGCTACAACACCGCGGTTGCCTGCCCCGTCTGTGATTGGCACAGAGGTGCGCTCTTGATACTCTATACAGTCAATAACAAAGAGCCCGGCACAGCTATTGAGTTCAGTTACAGAACGTCTCTCTTGGGCCTTTTGTTTGGATGGGAAAAGCAGTGTTGAAAACACAAAAGCATGTTGGGATATATTGCTACAAATTCCAATAAAGATGAATTCGGTTACATGTGTGTAGAGAAGCTAATATTATTGGATCTATCACAGTAACCATGGTTTTCCCTCTCTTTATGATGTAGTATTGGCACTAACAACACATATTTTATATGGTATTCTCGTATATGAATCATGCAACTGTATATACACTGTACTGTTCAGTTTTTTTAAATGCCCCTATTATGGATTTTTTTAAAATGACCTTTCATGGAGTGTGTAACACAGCTCTAAGTGAATGAAAACATCCTGCAAAGTTTTAAATCTGAAAGTGCACTGTGTATAAAGTTATTGTCTCTCAAAAGAAACAGTTGATTCTGAATCATTGAAACGAGTCGTTTTTAAAACGAATCCCAAGCCGTTTCATGTTGATGTCAACATGAAACATTGCTTATATTAACACTTATGTTACGTGTGAATATAGGAAAACTTCGGATTTTCCGTTGGTCGGGGTGAAAATGTAAGTTAATTCTTTGCCACTAGGTGCCGCTTTCGGAGCGTTAAGCTCAAACAACTAAATGAAATCTGCCCAATCACATGAATTAGTCACTGCAAAAGAGAGGGGAGTTTAGAAAAATGACTAGATTAATTAAATCGTTTGAAATTACGAACAAATAAGGTAAAAGTAAATGCATATTATAAGAAAATGAAAGTGTTTTTGATCTTGCATGCATGTCAACCTGTTGTTGGGGACTCCCAAAACCAAAATATGAACCTTTCATAACCCATAATAGGAGCACTTTAAAGAAATAATACTATTGTTTATCAAGGATGCATTAAATTGATTAAAAGTGGCAATAAAAAGTGGCAGTAAAAGTGGCAGTAAAGCCATTTATAATGTTACAGAAGATTTTTTCTATTCATCAAAGAATAAATAAAATGTGTCATGTTTCTACTAAAATATTAAGCAGAACAGATGTTTTCGACATTGAAAATAATAATAAATGTTTATTGAGCATCAAATCAGCATATTAGAATGATTTCTGAAGGATCATGTGACACTGAAGACTGGAGTAATGATGCTGAAAATTCAGCTTTGCATCACAGGAATAAATTACATTTTAAATATACTCAAATAGAAAACAGTTATTTTAAATTGTAAAAATTATTTCACAATATTACTTTGATCAAATAAATGCAGCCTTGGTGAGCAGTTTCCTTTAAAAAATCTTACTGACCTCAAACTTTTGAATGGTTATGTACTTCACTGTAACGTGGTACCACCACAGTATGTCATGTCCCATTTAAAGTCAACCCATTTATCTTTGAAATATGATGTATTTCAGTGTGAACCAATATATTAAAGGAACACCACAGAATGCTGTGCTCTCTCTTTGACTTCTGTGGTTGTAACATAGAAATGCAAGTTTTAAAACAAAAGAATGTTGATCATCTTTCCATGGGAAATTGTTTGGGTTGTGAAAAGCGGTTTCTGTGTGTCTGGTTTTTGGAGTGGAAGGGCAAAAAAATAAAAGCGATTGGGGACATCAAACAGAGAAAACAACTCTGAGGTGGAGAGAATCACTTTATTTTGATGAAAGATACATTTTTGGCCTTTATAATAATATGCCCAAAAATGTGTTAAGCAAGCAGATGTGCTCAGTTTCAATATCATTTTTAATGCGCTGTAACTTTACAATGCTGAATTCTCATTCTACTGCTTGGTAGATAAAGAAATGATAATCATAATCATCTCTTTCTTTATTCCCCTAGTTTTGTAAACTTAAGTACTTCATGCAATAAAGGATTGAAGTTTTGTCAGTCGCAATACAGGAAGCAAAGTCTGTCAGGCTTTGACTAGCAGTAGATGTTTGTGTTACCGACTTTCTTGCGTTTCTGACAGGTTGCAGGCTCTAAGGAAGGAGAAGTCACGTGACGCCGCTCGCTCGCGCCGGGGGAAGGAAAACTTCGAGTTCTACGAGCTGGCCAAGATGCTTCCGCTCCCCGGCGCCATCACCAGCCAGCTGGACAAGGCCTCCATCATCCGCCTCACCATCAGCTACCTTAAGATGAGGGACTTCGCCAACCAGGGAGACCCGCCGTGGAACCTGCGCATCGAAGGACCGCCACCCAACACCTCAGTCAAAGGTAAGAGGCTTTCTTCTGTGTACAGTTTAGCTCTTTTGTTTTTAATATCGGAATATTCCAGTTTTTTCCAGGTTATTTTCAATGTGATGCATAGCATGTGTGGTATGCTGAATGCAGTGTGTATTAATGAATGGAAATTCATCTTTACAATAAAACACTAACAACTGAAGTAAGCAAGCAGACAAGGTACAACATATACAACTATCACGCAGTTAGGAATGGTTAACAATGACAGTTAAACATTACATGAGACAATTACTAGTCATGTGTGTGCAAATTTGTCCAGTTTTTCAACTTCTGTCATAACCAGCTCAAAAAGTAAACCAGTGTATTTTAGAGATTTGAGATTGAGACACTATTATAGTTATGTACTAGATAATATTACATATCATTTTAGTTCAAGTTTTAGTAATTTTATTGTTTTTATGTCATTTTTATTATTTGCTTGTTAATGTCTATATCATTTTTATTCATTTTTATTTCAGTTTTAGTTATTTTAGTACATAAAGTTTTTTATATTTTGTTTTATTTCAGTAAAAGTTGATCTTATTTCACATGGTTTTAGTTTTAGTTATCTGTAATAACCTTGCTCATAATGCATAACCAGAAATTCATCAACATAGAGAAATAGCCAAAAAATGATCATTTAGACAATGAGTAACAAACCATTTTGTCTAAATAATTAAATAAAATAAATAAATCTAATTCTAAATAATTCCAGTCATTCTAAATTAAATAATAAATAAATCTTTAAATAATAATAAAAAAAATTGTTTTATCTTATTTATTTTTTTACAACAACTACAAGTAAATATTTTCATTAATTTTGCGATTCTTTTTGGTGACACTACTGCATCCAAAATTAAATTAAATTAAATATACTTTTTAACAAATATACATGCTGCAAATTTCTGTTTTATTCAACCAACTTGCCTGCAAGTCTTCGTTTAATGGATAGTTCACCCAAAAATGAAAATTCTGTCATCATTTACATCATGTTGTTCCAAACCTTTGATTTTTTTCTGCTGAACACAAATTAATATATTTGGAAGAAGGTATAACCAAACAGTTTCGGTTCCCATTGACTTCCATTGTATTTTTTTTTTGTCTGTACTGTGAAAGTCAATGGAACCAATACCATTTGGTTCTCCAGCATTCTTCAGAATTTCTTCTTTTATTGTTCCACATAAGAAAGAAAGTCATAAAGTTTTGGAATGACATTATATAAATGATGACAGAAATTTCTTTTTTGGGTGGACTATCCCTTTTATAAGAGTAGATATAAGTATAAACTGGTTTATACACACTGAAGAGATGAGTTGAGGTGATGGTCAGTGGTAATCAGCAAAAACAGAAGATCATCGCTTAGTGCTTTTGGTTACCAGCAAGGACAGGAAGTAGACAATGAAAGTGTGGATGTACATTAAAAAAGTCGAGTGAGATGAGCACAGCGGTCATAACTCGCTCCCTCCTGACTGGACTTTGCTGCACTACAGGCTCGAGAAGAAAAATAGCTGTCGGTTATAAATAAACAAGACCGTGTCATGCCCTACAGAAGCCTAATTAGTTACGAATGTCAGTACACTGAAGCAGCCTATAGATTTAACAGTAACTATGGATTCTTAGTTGGACTGTAACGATTAGGTGAGTAATGAGCCTGGTTAATCAACTAATGCTAATTGGTTGGTGATAAAGGATGCGGTCGGGATCAATGAAAATAAAAAAGATGCATGCGCTCGATACTTGCTCTTCTTGTTATATTTGACGGCTGTGTCTAAATGTAATATTTAAAAGAGATGATGCTCTTAGGATCATTTGCTGTGGGTTTTTTCAGTGTATTTGCTCTGATGGTAGCATGTTTCTAGCTTCAACCAAAAAGACAAACTAGTATTTCTAATATTTACATTTGCCAGATTTGGAGTATTTTTACATAGACATTGTGAATAAGTATGTGTAGAGCTAGATTTTTATTTTAATATTTACTTTTATATTATTTCTTTTTATATATTTTTTATTTATTTGAAATTCAATATTATTTTAATTATTTTATTAAAAAAAAAATTTCATTCAGTTATTTTCTTGATTTTATGCAATAAAAATATTTAATTTTATTTAATAAATTCATTATAGCTACTTTGCACTTAAGTGTGAATTATTTACTGTACATTTTGGCATGGCTGTAATACAGTGAACGTTGTTAGGGGCAACAGTAAATTGTTGCAGTTTTCAGCGGCTTTGTTCTGTGTATTCCGGCCGGCACACAACAGATGGTATCATTGTTGTCTCGCTTTGAAGAGCCGCATGCATTTTAATGAGAAAATGTATATGGTGAATAATTCGGTGTAGAGCCGGTCCGTAGGACTGTTGCCTTTTACACGTCCGACATCGACGTGCTCGACATGCAGTGCAGGAAATGATGTAAGCGAAGGAAATGAATAAAGTGCATCGCATCCCCATGTATTAATGAACGCTCGGCAAGGTGAATCCAAACCCTCTAGGACAACGAGAGGCTCTTTGTGTCCTTCCATCTCATTGACAGCAGCCGTTTGAATTGAATCAGTTGCACGGCCCATTTTATTTGCGCTACATTTCGAACAGAACCTGTTATTGATTCCCGTTTTGCTGCTCTGCATCGCTAGAGCTAATGAATACTCAGCCCCGCTCCCGATTCCTCCGAGCTCATGAATCTCTGTTTATTTTCCGATCGGAGTGAGGAGATGGGGCTGACCTACAGCGTCAGAGAGCTCTCTCTCCTCGTCCTCCGCTGACTCCTGCCGGATTGTTGTTTAGAATAAAAGAGGTGCATGTGTTTTGATTGGCGTACAGCTGACCGGGAGGCTTGCCGTAATGCAGAGCATGCTAATACGAGCATATGGTGACTTATTGCATCAGGCCCGGAGCTCAGAGGGCAGGGCCCGTTTCTCCTTCCGATTGTTTGTGTGCACTAGTCAAGGTGAGCCGTAGGAAAACGATATTGTTTCCTGTGCCTGGAAGTAGCCGCTTCATTTGTCAGTGCAGACTTCCAGGCAATTTCCCAGCAACTTTACATAGAGCTCCAAAGCCGTCGCTGCTGTTATTATACAATATTTGCTGTGAGATGAAGAAAAAATCAAGCTGACTTCTTGTAAGGCATTTCTACATAATAACTGATGATTGTAACCTTTTGGGAAATCTCCGAGCAGTGTCGTTTGGCAAATCTCACGCGAATCGGAATAATTCTTTGCTTAGAGGAAAATCTACCTGAATTCTTCTGGGTCTTTTTCATGTCTGTGTGAATAAAGAAAATATATCAGATACAAGAAACATGCACAACCTCTCAAGTTTGGGAAAGAAATTAATGCTCTTATTCAAAAAGGATACATTAAATTGATCAAAAGTGACAGTAAAGACGTTTATAATGTTACATACGATTTCTATTTCAAATCAGTGCTGTTCTTTTGAACTTTCTTTTCTTAAAAAAATATCCCGGTTTACACAGAAATATTAAGCAGCATAACTGTGTTTAACATTGATAATAATTTGAAATGTTTCTTGAGCAGCAATTTCCCAGCAACTTTACATAGAGATTGGAAGCTGCCGCTGCTGTTATTATACAATATTTGCTGTGAGAAGAAAAAAAAATCAAGTTGACTTCTTGTAAGGCATTTCTACATCATAACTGATGATTGTAACCTTTTGGGAAATCTCCAAGCAGTGTCATTTGGCAAATCTCATGCGAATCGGAATGATTCGTTGTTTAGCAGAAAATCTACTTGCATTTTTTCCGGTTCTTTTTTATGTCTGTGTGAATAAAGAAAAAATGTCAGATAAAAGATACATACAGAGCCATTCAAATTTGGGGTCATTAAGATTTTTTTAAAAGAAATGAATGTTTTTTTTTTTTTCCAGTGAGGATGCATTACATTGACCAAAAGTGAGAGTAAATGCATTTATAATGTTACAGAAGATTTCTATTTCACATCAATACTGTTTCTTTGAACTAGTCATCAAAAAAAGTATTCCAGCAGCAGTATTCCAGCAAATTTTAAGCAGCACAACTGTTTTCAACACTGATAATAAGAAATGTTTCTTGAGCAGCAAATCAGCATATTAGAATGATTTCTGAAGGATCATGCAATTTCCCAGCAACTTTACATAGAGATTGGAAGCCGCCGCTGCTGTTATTATACAATATTTGCCATGAAAAGAATAAAAAACAGGCTGACTTCTTCTAAGGCATTTCTACTTAGTAACTGTTGATTGTAACCTTTTGAGAAATCTCTGAACAGTGTCGTTTGGCAAGTCTCATGCGAATCGGAATGCTTAGAGGAAAATCCACCTGCATTTTTCCAGTTCTTTTACGTGTCCGTGTGAATAAAGAACAATTTGGAGCTGCCATTTGTACGGCGGAGAGTCGCCAAACACCATCAAAACAAAGCCGCCTTTTGTTGAATGCAAAACCAGGGTGACAAAGCGTAGAATTCCGGCCTTTATCTGTAATAAAAGCCTGCTGTATTACTGGCATCGCAACTGAAAGAATTTGACCTCCATTTCTCAAGTGTTGATTTATTATCATAAGTCGCGCTAGCCGCCTCTCTCCTTTTGCGCCTGTTGACCTTTACCGTAATTGACCCATCAACAAATTTTTTTGGAGCGTTTTAACCGAAATTTGCTAGTCTCTGTCAGAAGCGTTTCACATCTGTTGAAGGACACTGCACAAACAAGCATGACCTTTCTGTTGTTTGGAGGATGGCGCGGGCCCCTGACCCCCCTCCACCACCTGTGCATTCATTATTCATGCATGCAGAGCAGCAAGCAGTCGCCAAAATGCCACACTTCACCAAGCGCACACCCCCAAACTCTACAGCGCTGCCTGCAGAATTGACACGTTTTGTGCCTGTAGTTAGCCGAGGACACATATGCCAGTTGTCCTTTTATGATCACCGGAAAGGAATTCCAAATGGGCTGAAATATTTGCAAAATAGTAGCTTTTCGTCGGAATGTCAAATACTCGTTTCTCCATCTTAATCACCCAGGGCGTAAACATCTTGTGCCAGCGGCTGCTCAGAGAGGGGAATTAATTGAGTGAAATATGAAATTATTTTACATGTGCCGCTGGTGCCCACACGGAGGTGAATCACAAACAAGATCTCTGTAACAACTCAATTGTTTCTCCTAGACAGTGATGAGATTCAGTGGAGAGAAATTCCTTAACTAAATTTGATTTAAATTTGAGCATTTCTCATCACCCCCCAAAAGATCAAATTCATATCCATATTCTGTCTGTAGCTGTATATTCTTACTGTATGTTGATGTACACTACGGATCAAAAGTCTGGAGTCTGTAAGATTCAAGTTGTGAAATATTATTGCAATTTAAAATAACTGTTTTCTACTTGAATATCTTTTAAAATGTCATTTATTCAATGTGATGCAAAGCAGAATTTTCAGCAGCCATTCTTCAAGACTTCAGTGTCACATGATCATTCAGAAATCATTCTAATATGCAGATTTGCTCTATTATTGGTGCTCAATTTTTATTAATGAATTATGCATTTTTTATGAAAATAACTAAAGTTTAAGAGAGCAGCATTTATTTGAAATAGAAAACTTTTGTAAAATTATGAATGTCCTTGCTGTCACTTTTGATCAATTTAATGCATCCTTGATGAATAGAAGTAGTTATTTCTTAAAAAAAAAAAACAGCAGTTAATGACCCCAAACATTCTTGTGGCTGATTATTTCTCTTTAGAAATTCTAGGAGAAACATTTGAGACATTGTTAATACTTAAACACAGCTGAGATCTCGTGAGCAGTACAGTTTTCCTCAGCTGTGGGTTTATTTTGTCATGGAGTCATCGTTGCGCCATTCTACTGTAAACATCCTGTTTGTATTGGCGGTTTTCTCATCAGTGGGGTTATAATCTATTCAGCAGTCAGTGGAAGCGCGTGGAACATACTGACAGAAACACACAGTGCTTTGTTGTGTGTGATTAATACCTGAGATGCGGCAGCCCGCTGTCTTTATTAGAGGCAGCGCTGTTCGCTGGTTATCAGCGTTTGATCTCTGGTGACTGCTGCATCGCATAGATGTGTCACTCAGCCCAACACAACCAAACCTCCTGCTTTTCAAGCCACTTGTTTATATTGAAGGAAAAAAAGATTTCGTAATCATCTCCTTTCTTTGTTTGCTTGTTTTTGGCTCGTCTTCTGGGACGCTGTCCTTCGGCACCTCATAAACTCAAGTGTTTTAACAAACATAATGGCTTCTCTTGAAGTTTAGTCAGTCATAAAAAGTTTCCTTTTTTTACTTTTTTTTTTGTTGAAACGACATGATTTTCCAGTGTAGCAGCCAAATGTCCATGTACTTGTCCCAATTAGCATAATTTCATCAATAAACTCGGAGAGACCTTGAAGAGAACTCCCCCCTCCTCTCCCCCGCGCTACATCTTTGACGTCTCGTTCTCTTCACGCCTGACATTTAGCTACACATATGAGCTCCACGCTGTTTCATAACGCCTTTCTTCAGCTCAGCTTACTGGTGTAAAACTGTAACTTCACATTTACAAGTATGCATTTACTATCTGTCTAATCAGTGACTATATATCTTGTATTAGTGTATTTGTTTCATGGAAAGCAAACCCATGACCTTGGTGTTGTTAGAGCTGTGCTTTGTTAGTTGAACTACAGGAAGATACTAATTTAAACAAGTACAGTCTAACTAGCCTTTTGAAAAAGTAAATGCATTACAAGCTAACAAGAAAAATATTTTGAGCTATATTTATTTATTACTATATTTTTTTCTTTCACTGGAGAGAAATGATTGGCTAAAATGAATCCGATATTTGAATGTGATTTAACACTGAATGGTTTTGGTGAGCATGTTTGATTACTGACTAAAAGCCATATGCACAAACCACGGAAATGGAAAACATGCTTACTATTTACTGAATATGGCCTATTTCTTTTTAACAGTAGTAAGTGAACCAGTAGACATTATTCCATGATAAACATTTCACTTAGTAGTATGCCTCATTGTGTAGCATGACCTCATCATGTTGCATAAAATTTACATCCAGCTATCTTAGTGAAGAATTTTTTTTTTTTTTTTTTTTTTGTGGCAGCCAAAAGTAAGATTAATTGTAAATTTTAAAAAAGGAAGTTGCTATAGTATAATATTTTGTGGTTCATTCACTGGAAAAGGTCATGTTGTGCGCTTTGCGTTTTGATATTAGTATCAGTGTTATTTTAGTATGATTGCAATTTTTTTTATTAATATTTTGAGTCCATCTTTAATATTTTCCATACGGAAATAAATATATATATATATATATATATATATATATATATATAT